>PVJD01004284.1:0-140894 GCA_004026545.1 Mormoops blainvillei | reverse complement strand
AATTCATCCGGCCTAAATTCATCCTGATCATATAGCTCCTAATGGCAAGGTATGACACAACAATCCATTTTTTGTTAAGACCCAAATTCCTAACAGTATGACAAATGTCTAGAATTAGCATATTTCTTGACAGAAATTTTAATTGAGTATAATGGAAATCACTGTGTTATCTGAGAATAAGTTATTTTACTTGCTTTCCGTATAAGCCATATACTTGAAACATATGAGGAGGAGGTTTGGTAAAGCTTCAGAAGTATCATTTTTATCATTCTCCTTGCTTTAGTGTGTTTCATTATTCACTATCCCAGAATTATATGGCCATTTCTGTCTCCCTCCTGTTTTTCCGAGCTATAGATTAATTTCTATTCTCCTCCCTCACCCAACAAATCCCACCACTTCTTCCACCACCACCCCCATCACATCTTCAGAAAAATCTTTCACTTCAGTATTTCTATAATCTGTGTAGGAAGAATTCTTTCTATGTATAAAACTCCTGAGGGCCCTGTACTCATCTCTGAAAGTGTGCCTGGAAAATATTAACATGCCTATCACCATTGCATTACTGTTCTGAATCTCTAAAATTATGGAAGAGTATTAATAAAATCATTATATAAATGTGAAGAATACATTATGCTTGGTACTTGCCACTGTGGAAGACAGTATGGAGGTTCCTCAAAAATTAAAAATAGAACTACTGTATGGTCCAACAATCACACTTCAGTTCTAGGTATATATCCAAAGGAAATGGAAATAGGATGGCGAAAAGATATCTGCACTCTCATTTTTATTGTAGGATTATTAACAATAGCCAGGATAAGGAAACAACCTACATGTCCACCAAAAGGTGAATGGATAAAGAAGATGTGGTGTGTATGATGTGTATATACACATGTCGGTGTGTATGTGTATATATATGTGTGTGTACACACACACACACACACACACACAATTAAATGACATTTAGAGATGTCAGAAATTCATTTTCAAATGGTATGTATATACATACAAACATACCATATATATACAGGGTGGGGCAAAAGCAGGTTTACAGTTGAGGTATGGAAAATAATACAATAATTAATAAATAATGACACAAGAATAAACTCTGTGTTTCACATACTTACAACAGTAAACCTACTTTTGCCCCACCCTGTAGAATTCGGCCATGAAAAAAAAGAAAGGAAATCCTGCTACTTGTGACAACATGGATGGACTTTGAGGACATTATGCTAAATCAAATAAGTCAGACAGAGAAAAACAAACACTGTATGATCTCACTTAAATGTGGAATCTGGAAAAATACAAACTCAAAGAAACAAGCAGAGTGGTTGCCAGAATTTGGGGTATGAAGCAAATGGTGAGATCTTGCTCAAAGGGTACATACTTCCAGGTATAAGATTAACAAGTTTGGGGATCTGATATCAGTACAGCATGCTGATTATAGCTAATAATACCACTTCATATATTTGAATATTGCTAACAGAGTAGGTATCAAATGTTGTCACCATAAAAAGAAATGGTAACTATATGATGGGGGAAAGGTGACAGCCAATACTTTGGTGGTAATTTTTTATAATTTATAAATGTATCAAATCGACCAATTATACCCCTTAAACTTACACAATGTTATATAAATTATCTCTTAATCAAGCTGGGATTAAAAAAAGGAAATGTTTTGTTTGAACAGTCTGTTACTCAAAAGTTATCATTCAACACTATTAAAGAATAACATGAAAATTAAATTTTTTATTTTAAAATTCTCAAATATTTTGTACATGTGAAAATGATAATGTTTTGTTTCTATTATTTATAAATTAAATGACATTTAGAGATGTCAGAAAATCATTTTCAAAATCTAATAATAAAATTTTTCTATAAAAAATATATCATATCTCATTAATGACCCAAGAGAGAGATATTAACTGTTTTCATTCTTCATTTATATGTTTAAAGTCACCTAAATTAACTTTATTGGCCTTAAGGACAATGTAGTTACTCCTTCCAGCTACTACGCTTTTAACTTTTATTATTTTAAACAAGAGTAGTGACAACATATAAAATCTGTATATAACAACAGAAGTATTAATAAGCCAGTGATAGAAAGTAGGGGATAACAGTGGGGGACGAGATAAGGGGAGCTAGGACAATTTTTGCTACCTTTTAAGAATGGTTCTTATACGGAGATGCAGGTTGTCGGCTAAACGAGTTAATTTTAGCCAGTGGATGTGAGTACTCTGTATTCTCAGGCCAGTGGCAACTCTGCTGAAAAAGAGCCAAAGTTTTCCAAACAGAGTGACCCTTGTTGTCTGTCTAAACTGACCAAATCTTGGATTTTCCAAGGAGGGCAGGTTTGCAAAGGTTCGGTGGTAAGAAAAGTCTAACCTGCAAGGTTGGATCAAAAGCAAAAACCTATCAATATATAACATTAAACCATTACAAGATAGAGAAATTAACATGATAACAATAGCTGGGTATAGTCTTTTGCTTCTTTCATTCACTGTTTTTCTTTATATTGAAATCTGATATGAAAATGTAAAGAGTTGCACACAATAAATCTGCTTAGTTGTAATATATGCATATATTTGCAATAATATATTGTTCTTAATATTTCTTGTTAGCTGCTCTGAATTGTTTTAACTAGTTATTTGGCATATGGATAATAACTAAATGTTCTGGCATTGTGTTACTCTTTTATATTTCTTCTCAGATTTATAAAGTTTAAAAGGGAAGATAAACATTGTAAAGATATAACAATGACATGCAATTTCTTTTAAATCCAAATATATGGAATAAAAATAGGTCTGCAAATATTTACTGAAATGTATTGGGTGCTATGTTATTGAAACAAAGTAAGGTGACCAGTATCCAAACTTTATCTGAATAATTTCTGTTGAATTGAGGTCCATTTATTTTTGAAATGAAAAAGACTATTAAACTCAAGAGGGAATTTCAAATATAACTTACAAGAAATTCACATTTGAGGCTCTGATCCTATGTGCTGCTGGTGAACTAGCCACTTAAGATTCAAGAGGAAAAGGGCTTAGAGTTAGAATTAAAAAAAAGTAAGTATAAAGGTAGCAAAAAAAGAAAAAGAAAGAAAGAAAGAAAGAAAGAAAGAAAGAAAGAAAGAGAGAAAGAAAGAAAAAAAAAGAAAGGAAGAAAGACCAGGCTTATGAGGCTTAAAGGCCTTTTTGCTGTTTTTGGCAGAAGGAACAAAGTGAAAGGCAACCTTCCATGCTAAGGAAAATGTAGACATGAAATAATGGTGATTAAAAATTGGTAAATACTACCAGTTTCTTTATAAATATCTCTCCTAAACATGCTATGTTTAATGGTTAAGGGCACAAAAGATATAACCAAAGTAGAAGCCATAAAAGGGGCTTTCATACTAGCAAAATAATTTATACAACAAACACAAGTGTAGTCATTCCAGCTGGCATGCTGCTATCCATCTTAATTATTGCAATAAAGAACCATTGGCTATCACTTTTAAAAGACTATGGAAAACTGGAGGGTTACCAAAAAATCAGAAAGAAAAGCTTTATGTTAAAATAAAGTGATGATTAAATTGAAAATCAGGCCATAATGCTGATAATACATTTTTCCTTGGATAAACAAAGCAGCTTTGTCTTTCAAAATTATATCTATCTGACCTCCTTCACTTCTTGATAACTTGATAAGCAACTATACAATTTGTGCACTATCCACACACCAGAGTGCATTTATAGGAAGCATTTTTACTACTGGAAATAACTACGGAGGGGGTTTTTGCAGTGAGTGTGGGTGAGAAGAGGGCAGGCTAATTGGAGACCTGGGGGCAGACAGCATTTCCTCCCTCCAGCACAGCTGTTCTCAAAGTGTGGTCCCAGGACCAGCAGCATCAGCAACATACGGGAACTTGTTAGAAATACAAATTCCAGACCCCACATCAGAAGTACTGAATCTACCTGGAACTACAGGGGTAGGGCACAACCATTTATTTTTTTAGCAGGCTCTCCAGGTGATTCTGAGAGGTGTGTCCAGGTGAGAACCACTGTTCCACTGCAATGAAAGCTCTATGGGACCATATTTGTCAAACAAATTATTTTTTAAAAAAGCTTTATCTTCAATAAAGTAGAATTGAAAGATATCCAAAACCATCATTCTTAGGTATTTTTAGGGCTGGCAAATAATTTCATTTATAGAAGTTAAACTTTCTCTTCATTAAAATGAGGGAATTCTTATTCAAGTCTAGAATCAGTTGTATTTGAAAAACCAAATGTTCTTTAAAAAGTATATTTCAAAAATTTATATGGAACCATAAACAACCCCGAATAGCCTCAGCAATTTTGAGAAAGAAGAACAAAGTAGGAGGGATCACAATACCTGACATCAAACTATATTACAAGGCCACTGTAATCACAACAGTCTGGTACTGGCATAAGAACAGGCACACAGACCAATGGAACAGAACAGAGAGCCCAGAAATAAACCCAAGGCTCTAGGGTCAATTAATATTTGACAAAGGGGGCAGGAACATAAAATGGAGTAGAAATAGCCTCTTCAATATTGGGAGATCTGGACCAATACATGCAAAAAAATGAAACTAGACCACTGACTTACACCACACACCAAAATAAACTCAAGATGGACAAAAGACTTAAATATAAGTTATGACACCACACGAGTCCTGGAGGAAAACATAGGCAGTAAAATTTCAGATATCCCACACAGCAATATTTTCACCTATACGTCCCCTATGGCAAGGGATATAAAGGAAAGAATGAACAAATGGGACTTCATCAAAATAAAAAGCTTCTGCATGGGTAAAGGAAACATCAACAAAATGGAAAGGGAACCAACCATAGGGGAAACCATATTTGCCAATGATATCTTGGACCAGGATTGGATCTCCAACATATACAAAGAACTCACACGACTCCACACCAGGAAGACAAGCAATCCAATTAGATAATGGGCAAAGGACCTGGAGAGACACTTCTCCAAGGAGGACATGCATTTTTTCTTAGGCACATGAAAAAATGCTTAGTGTCGCTAGCCATCAGAGAGATGAAAATTAAAACCACAGTGAGATACCACCACACGCAAGTCAGAATGGCCATCATTAACAAATCAACAAACAACAAGTGCTGACGAGGTTGTAGAGAAAAGGGAAACCTAGTCCACTGTTGGTGGGAATGCAGACTGGTGCAGCCACTGTGGAAAACAGAATGGCATTCCCTCAGAAAACTAAAGATGGAATTGCCTTTTGATCCAGCAATACCAATGCTATGACTATACCCTAAGAATCCTGAAACACCAGTTCAAAATAACCTATGCACCCCAATGTTCATAGCAGCACAATTTACAATAGCCAAGTGCTGGAAACAGCCTAACTGCCCATCGGTAAATGAATGGATCAGAAAACTGTGGTACATTTGCACAATGGAATACTACACAGCAGAAAGAAAGAGCGAGCTCCTACCCTTCATGACAGCTTGAATGGAACTGGGGAGGATTATGCTAAGTGAAATAAACCAGGTGGTGAAAGACAAATACCATATGATCTCACCTACAGATAAAACCTAATCAACAAAACAAACAAATGAGCAAAATAGAACCAGAGACTTGGAAATAAAGGACAAGCTGACAGTGAGTAGAGGGGAGGGGGGAGAGGAATAACAATAACGGGAGAAAGAAAGGGAAGGGGCAAGCAAAGGAACCCGAGTAAGGGACTCATGGGTGTGGTCAATGTGCGGGGGTTGCCTGTGGGAGTGGGGGCGCCAGGGTAGCGGTGAGCCATGGGGAAAAAGGAGGGACATCTGTAACTGAACAACAATTAAAAAAAAACATTGTGACAATCATTACATAATTAGTTTTGAATTTGTGGATGGGTAAGTTTTTTGTTGTTGTGCGGGAGATTATATAAGGAGAGACTGGTCTTAAAAAATGGTCCTATTACCTATCATTATCTGTAACTGACCTAAATCACTTTCTTAATTTCATAATTTAAACTTCAAGCTATCACTTCATGTTACTCATCATAATATAACATATTCATGGAATTCTGCATCACAAGACAATTCTAGTACTTTACGTGCATTTAATTCATATATCCTGGGTGGGGCAAAAGTAGGTTTACAAAACACGTACTTTATTCTCGTATTATTGTTTATTAGTTATTGTATTACATTCCACATAAAAAAACTCTAAACCTACTTTTGTCCCACCCTGTGCATGTGTTCAAACCTTAATAGATATGCTTTATTTTTTCAAAACCAATGTTTACAGAGAATGAGCAAAACTGAAAGTATGAGAAAATAATTAGGTTTGTATCTGTAAATGCTAAACTTTTATTGCCAGTTAATTAAGGGAAGAAATGCCAAGAGGAAAATTTACGAACCTCAAGGGGCAGAGTAATGGCTATCTCGTTTCAGAGTACAATTTCAGGAGACACACTTTTATTGTCTTTTTGTTTGAATTATAAACTTTCATAAAAAATAGGAAATTGGGCAAAGTAATACATTTGAACTCTAGAATACCATTTAGTGTAGACTCACCAAAAAATGTTACTTTAAAAAATTATTTCAATTTATCCACAAGAGGAAACCTCTCAGAGTGACCTTAAAATTGTCTGAAAGCCAACAAAAAGAAACTTAAACACTTTAATGCCACTTAATGATACACATATCCTGTATGTAATAGTTAGTATTTCATATGCTAACATTAAAAAAAGATCTATAAAAATGCTAAGAAATGAATCCAAAAGCCATCTTTGGAAAGAAATGATAACCCATAAGGGAACAATCTCTTTTCCTGAATGCCATCTGTGGGGTTAACCATGCCAATAATGCTGACACCATGAGCATCCAAAACAGGAAAAAAGAACCAAAGAATGGAAGACCAGGCAGGAGGGAAGCTGTGGTTCTCTGGTATTTTAGCTCCTACATGTAAGATGTTGCTGAAGAGTGCCCCAAGCTATTGATTTAAATCCACTACAATTTTACTTAAAAACTCAACTGTTACTAATGCCTTTATCCGCCTTTCAGTTTCACCTTTGAGGAAGAAACCCAGCGAGCTCCTAAGTGCTCTTCTCCCATTTCTGGGCTCCTTTTTTTCCTCCAGCTTTAATGCTTTGCTCAGTCAGTCCCCATTTGCTTCCAAATTTGGTTCTGTCCCTTTGGCTTGCTCTCTTCTTTCCCAAAAATTCTCAAGAGGATCAAACCTCTTATTTTCTTAATCTCCTATTTCTCTTCTTACGCTCATCACTAAACTCCATTCTCCGTCTGCACGCACTCCGATGATTCGTGCAGTGGCTGTGTTCTTTCACATCTTCCGGATGAAGATACTGTACCTTACTCATCTTCATCTAGCACAACAGCTATGCTCAATGGCTTGCTTAAAATGGATGTCTAATAAATATTTGGTTAATTAAATTAAAAAGTACTATAGTATTACTTTGCCTACCCAGTTCTTTGTTATCACATCCCTAGTTTTTGTGAAACTGCACAGAAATCTGCTAACTTTCCCTCCTCCGTTTGTGGTTGATTGGTCCTAAGTCAGCACCTGATCCACAAACTGAACCAATCAGAATCCTTTCTGTGCACATTCGGAATTAAAACTAAGCAAATCATACTTGGTAACTTATTAAATAGGAAAGAACCAAATCCAGGAGGTATACACTGCCATATGGCATTAGAATCAAAATATGATAGTCTGCAGAAAAAGAGAAGACAGCCCATAAAAAGAACTGAGAAGTGAGGACAGAGCTGACAGCATTCATGCCCTCGTTTCTAATTAGTTCCCAAGTCCTAAGTCTTAGCTGTACCATCTCCCTTTATTATAGGGATTTCTTTTTTGCTTAAGTTAGATCCTGTAGACTCCTGTCTCTGTAATAAAATATTCTGTATACTACAGGCACCAGAATCATAGGTCATGTATTGTTAATTGCTTTTAATGTAATAAGAAAAAAGCATATTTTCAGAGGAAAAAATCTAAAATAGAAAGCTAACATGGAAATGTCACTTAAAACCAGATAGAACGAGTATACCACATCAGTATATACAGAAAACAATCTAGTAAGAGAAACACCTGCACATGAGAAGTGGAAGCTAATTGTTGCTTTGCATCTCTATATTTCTTTATATTCTCCAAGAGCAAAAAGTTCTAGGTATCTATTATCCCATGTAGAATTAGAGTAACAATGTATGAAATATCATCCCGAAAATGTTCTGTTGAATATTGTTCAAACTAAAATGTAAATGTGTACTCCATTGTGGCACTAAATATATTTTTAATTGAGAAATATAAATGGGTCCAAAGCAGCCATTAAAAAAGTTTATACACAAATCCTTTGTCCATAAATTGGCAGGGAGGTCATTTGATATAAATCATACATACTGATTGTTAACTTGTGATAATCTTTGGGTATAACACTTGTAGCATGAGATACATGATTTATTTGCTATCTTCCACTTATAAGGTTATGAAAAATTCTGTATGAACTGTGGATGTTAGTATCTACTCTGCATTTGTTTCACCAAATATAAGACTTTTACTTTCCACGTTAAGGAAAAGAACACCTACATAGGGCAAAATATTATAGAGGCCACTATGATAGATTGAGAGAAATCAAAGGCAATCTCTCTAAGCTAGTGAACTTTTTTTTATAGTTTAATGTATTATAACAAACTTACAGGAACAGCTCAGAAGATAGACAACATTAAAACATGTACTTGCACGTAGGACAGCTCAGAAAAGTACAGTGAATGAATGGAATTCATTGTATGATAAAAATGCTACAAGCACCATTTAGTTGCCATCAATAGGAATTTAACTTGCTTTAAAAAAATCCAAATGCTGGCATTGTCCAGAAATATTTAACAGGTTTATTTATATTGTTATAAAGTTGAACTGCTGAAACTTGTTCACTGAAACATTTTGACTTGCATTAATGCTTTATGCCCCTGCATATACATTTAAAAATTGCACACACAAATGAAAATGGGAAAACTATCGATATCTGTTTTTTGTCCCCTATTTTCTACTTGTAATCATATACTTAGAAACCTTTTGATTCCACGAAAAAAAGAAAATCAAACATTCAGAACTACCAATAACAGGAAAAGAGAAGATTTTCTTTTACATTTCCAAATATGGACCATATTTATTAAATATACACACACACTCACGCAACACCAACCTGACATTCAATTGTTATGTAATTTTAGGCAACTGTGGACAAATCTGAACTCATGGTTCAGCTTTTTTCCAGTTTTACTGATGTGCTCTAGCTTTAATAGTAGATACTGGTACATAATAGTCAAACATAGAAAATCTACTCTCCTATGCACCTGGGTCTCACCTACACAGTGACTTATGTGTGAATTTCCCATACCTCTCTGAAATAGATTCTCCTAAGTGTGGGCAGTGAAATAAGTCAATCAATTCTTTCTGTTTCTTCACACCCGCATCTTGTAAACAGATACTTCAATTTCTTTGCATAGGCCAGCTCTTGAGTAACCAAGTTATTCCCTTTGCAAGAGGTACTGCTGTGGCTGTCGGCAGCTGTGCCGTTGTATGCCGATTACAGAAAGGGGGCAATGGAGACATTATTTTTTTAAAGAAAGAAATGTTTTCCAATATAGTGGAATCTTAAACACATTTTCCACGTATGTGGCATGCTAGCTGCATGTCTTTGGGCATAATTGTTACATGTTTGGTATGCATAGCATACGGGCTGGTGTTTTCAAAAAAGCCAGCTAGATGGGCCTCACTTGCCTACTGCCACAGTACCGGGCCTGTAACGATGAGGTTTCTTCACATGTCCAGTAGAGGGCGCACTATTTGTGAGTGCCTTTGGTAGCTGGTTGCTTCCTTGGTGCTTTACCACCAGTGGCTTTGCAGGCCATCCGCTTCGTACCAGCCCCGGTATAAAGACCTATTTACTTACCCACTTCTCCTTTGGCTGGAGCTCAGCGATCTAGAGGAGGCACTGGCATTTGAGAACAACGGTGGCTGTGAACATCACTACTGAATTATTAAATAATTTTCCCACAACATATAGTCATTGGCTTGCTACACTTTCTATATGACTGTAGTTAATCTTAAAATGAAAAAGAAAATCATTTCCCAGACTAAATAATAGCTCATGACAATAAATAGCTGAGTTCCAGGTGAAGGCCATAGAGTTGCATAGTTCTAAATGTATTCAGTGGAACTCTGAAATACAGAAAATCATTTTCGAGAGTACTTTGTGGAACATGTTTCATGTCTCACATTTTCTTAAAAGTGATAACTTACTAAAAAGCCCCTGGGACAAAGGTCTGTTTTACAAAGTCAGCCGAGGTTGAAAAAGTCATGGAAATCCCTGAGGCCTTACTGAATGTAAATGGCAGCCGAGGAGCAGAAAAATGTCTAGGGTCCTCTTAGAGATGGAACAGGAATTTAGAAGAGCCCAGGCATCTGTGAGTGAGGGCGGCGGCTTCCTGTCCACGGCTATGTGTGTCTGCAACAAGTAACTGGAGATGTGACTTAAGGAGGTGAACACACAACACAATATACAAATGATGTATTATAGAATTGTACACCTGAAGCCTATATAATTTTAAACCAATGTCACCCCAATGAATTCAATTAAAAATAGAATAAATTTGTCATGGTTAACCGCTCCCTCAAAAAAAGGAAACTAGAAATGTCTCAAGATGTCTACACTTGCTCCTCCCTTACAAGTCCAGAAAATGTGAGTAATGCAAGTAATGAGTCATGTTGTTGAGCACACCCAGAGAAGTGAAAAGGAAACTGCACACAATCAGGCAACTGCCCCGAAGTATCCTGTACTTCCTTAGTGGGTTCAATTATCTAAGAATAACTTTTAAATCTTTCAGTTTTATGCGTTTTACATGCTGTTACCACACTTACTGAAAGTGTCATAGTATTCTGGCTAGTGGATGGTACTCTTGAGGAAATGGACTAGAACTATATTGTGAAAATACACTAAGCATTTTTTTTTTTTTGCTTCTGTGGCTGTTGTACTCCTATGGCAATCTGAAGGGATTCATAATGCCTTCAGTATAGTATTCAACCTAGCTTATATAATGAAAGCACTTTTGCTTATATCAGCCTAGTTTTAATAGTTGACAGTGTGGTCAGTGAAAAGACTCTCAAATTCTTGATTACCTGAAGGCAGGTGTTCATTATCTTATCAAATAAAAAAACAGAGCAAAAATCTTTTACTCTTTGTGTTAATTTTTGTGTATATTCTTTAAGTTGTTTATTTTAAAACACATTTACATATGTTTTAAAGGCTAATCTCTTTTGAATTAGCCCTTGACTATCTGTGAACTAAATCAGGTACAAAAGAGGGCTTAGAAATCAGAAAAATTTAGATCTCTAAATGCCAGAATAAAATGTAAAAGTAAGACACCATCACCTGGACTGCTGGTATTTAAAAGTGATCTTTTGGAAAAGCACCAGAGAGAATAGCTATAAGGAGAATGTGGCCAAGTGGTGTCTCTCTGAATCAGGCAAGTTATAAATATGTTTTGTATAAATCTACACTAAGAAAGAATCAACCTTGATGTTGCAAAGATTTCTAGAAGGGTTAACTCTGTCTCACAGAATTTTGCCCTGCTAAATTCCTCCAATGAAGACTTAAGATTTAATATTTTCCATTTCTCTAAGCAATCCTTAACTTAGAATAAGAAAAATGTTTTACTTATGGAGATCTATGCTTCCAAATTTTCTATGATTTATGAAAATAGTTTGGAAATACAATTTTTCTATATTCTGTGTAGTCAGGTTATATCCTTGAATATCCCTGAGGCCTCTAGGTTCCACTTATGAGTTACTAAGTATTGAACATATCGAGCAAAAGGTAAAAATAATACAATTCTTATTGGCTATTTCCACAAATTTAAAATTGCCCATATTTAAGCTTAGAGGTTAAAAGTAGATATAATTTCCAAATAATGAAGAAATCTTACAGGTAGCTAGTAAGAAATAAACAGGTTTCTTTTATTCTTCTGTTGTCATATTTTTATTTATAATGAAGAAATACAATTCTAGATTATACCAGAAATCAAATAATTCTAAATCTAGATAATATATTTCATTTCTGTAGTATATTTATGTAATGTATTTTATTTGTAAACATGATGAGAATAATGTTTTGTTTTATAACTATAGAACATTTGTTTGTTTTTCACTGAGGCTTTATCTTAGGACATAACCGTGTCATCACCACCCCACCAGACTTTAAGCGGGGTTAGTATAGTGAATGTTATAAAGCAAGTATGAACAGTTTTTAAAGGGTTGGAACCAACATTAACTGACAAAGAAAAACTTCCTTCTAAATCAACATAAAAGTGTTTAAGTAAAAAAAAAAACAACAAAAAACAAAAAATGAAAAAAGAGAATGATAAAGGTTTCAGATAGAACAAAATCCTCACATTTCCTCTAATACAGTCAGTCTTGGCTAAATCATACCAAAATGGAATCAGGATCACTATAACACAAAACTTTCACTACAGAACGCTGTACACACCTATGTCCACCCTTGCCTCTCTAATGCTTCCAGCACAACTATTTCCTGGCCTTTTGGGCCTGCGGACAAATGAGCACGTACACTCTTTAATTCAGTCTATGGTATAAGGCTGGTATATCTGGGTATCAGCTTGATCAATGAGGCAGCTGAGGTTGGCCAGATCATCAATAAACTCAAACAACTGACTGATGTCCTATGCGCTAGAAGGGCTATTAGGATTCATTCTCTTCCGATGTTTTTCCTACATTTTACAAGTCTTCCATGGATTCATTTACAGATTCTAGTCAACATAACTTCTGCCTTCAGGTCTCTTGGTAGCTGTAACAGCAAAATGGTGTGAGACATTGCGCCCAATTCTTTCACTGCAGGTGACACTGCCAGTGCACACCCACTAATGCTTCTGAAACACTGGCTCTCCAGGTGTCTCAGGTCAGACATAAGATTAACAATGGTTAACAAATTTCTTTGCATTATGAATTAGCAAAGTTTGTTTGCACCGAGAATTTTAAGAGTGAGTATAAATATACACCATTTTACAAATGAATTTGATCATGGCCTAAATAATTGGGATCATAAGAATTTGGGAAACATTTCTCCAGCAATACAATGCCACTAGCTTCTAAAATAATCAATCTCATTAAACGTGGTTCAACAACTTTGGTGTCAGAAAATTATTACTGATACAAAATTTAAATTCCTTTTATTGTATTTTTTTCTCATCCTTGATTCTCATCACAGGCATGAATTTGTTAACTGTATGTTTGAACAATCTTTTAGCGGTTTACATACAGGGTTACAATTCTACATTTGCAAATCACTTCAGGACACCAATCAATGAGCAAACTCTGCAGTCTCATCTTGAATGTGATTTAAACTTAAACGTGGACTAGTGTTATTAAAAATGCCAATAAAAAAGAAGGATCATTTTAATTCCAGTATGTTTGTAGGTTTGCTGTAATATATCAGAAAACTAGGAAGGGAAAGACAAACAAGAAACAAAAAATAAGTGTAACTGTTATTCTAAAATTTCATAATCATAGATAGCACTACATTTAATTAAATGTCCTAATTCTCAAATCAAAATAAGTAAATTAACTACTTGACAAGTATATCTCTTCTATAGTTTCAGTAGTATGATCATTATTAAAATATTTTTTGCACTAGTAATTTATTTAAAAATAATACACACATTATAAATATCCATATTGAATTAAAGAGTATGTAGTTAAAAAAAAGTTTCCCTTTTATCTCATATCCCCAGTATCCCCTTCAGCAACAGTCATTATTATAAGTTTTTGTATGTTTTCCAGGAAAAAATATTTATGTATATGCAATCCCATTAAATGATCATGTCTATTTAAATACATTTACCATTTTCATAAAAATGAGCATACCATACAAATTGTTCTGCCATCCCTTTTTTCTTGCTATTCATCATTATATTTTTAATAAACAAGAATAAAGAAAACTGCAGTAGGATAATTTTCTACTTTACATAAAAAAAATTTACCCCTCTTTGTTACATTTAAATGTGTGTCATATTTGAACTTTTTCTCAGAAGGTACAGTATATTAAAACATTCAGTTTAAGATGTTGATTTACAATCAAATATTAAGCTAAAGTTCAGGACCAACATCCTAACATTCAAAAAATCATACAAAATTTATACCAGAATCATACAAATTTGAGCCAGAAAGAATCTTAAGTTACAGTTTCTTATCACTTTATTTTTTTAAACATTCATTTACTTGTTTGTCAGTGACTCTTTATATTAGAAACATTTCTCTTTATTACTTTATTGATTGGCTGTCTTAAATCATAGTTGCAATACGAACCATATTTTATTTTATTTGTATTTTATTTTTTTTACTTTTTTATTGAATTTACTGGAGTGACATTAATAAAATTATATAGTGTTCAGGTATACAATTCTATAATATGTCATCTGTATATTGCATTGTGTGTTCACAACCGCAAGTCAAGTCTCCTTCTGTCACCATACATTCCCCCTTTACCCTCTTCTCCCACATCTCACCCCACTTTCCCCGTGACAATCACCATGATGTTGTCTGTTAGTCTATGTCTATGAGGGTTCTGTTTTTGTTTAGTACCTTTACTTTTTCCACACAGACCCCAACAATCTCCCCACTGACAGCTGTTAGTCTGTTCTCTGAATCTATGAATCCGTTTTTATTTTGTTCATTAGATTCCACATATGAGTGAAATCATATAGTACCTGCCTTTCTCTGACTGGCTTATGTCACTTAGCATAATGCTCTCCAGTCCCATCCAAGCTGTCGCAAAGGGTAAGATTTCCTTCTTTTTTTAAAGGCTGAGTAGTATTCCATTGTGTAAATATACCACAGTGTTTTTTATCCTTTCATCTACTGATGAATGCTTGGGCTGCTCCCAAATCTTAGCTACTGTAAATGATGCTGCCGTGAATATAGGGGTGCATATATTATTTCAAATTAGTGTTTTGGATTTCTTTGGATATATTCCCAAGTATGAAATCACTGGATGATAAGGTAGTTCCATTTTTAATTTTTTGAGATAATTCCATGTTGCTTTGCTCAGTGGCTGTACCAATCTGCAAACCCACCAGCAGTGCACAAGGATTGATTCCCTTTCTCCACATCTTTGCCAATACTTGTTGTTTGTGGATGTATTGATGATAGACATTCTGATAGAAGTGAGGTGATATCTCATTGGTGTTAATTGGTGGTGTTAATTTGCATTTCTCTGATAATTACTGATGTTGAGCATTTTTTTCATATGTCTATTAGCCATCTGCATGCCCTTTGTGAAGAAGTGTCTATTCAGGTTCTTTGCCCATTTTTAAAATAAATTGGTTTTGGTGTGTGTGTTTGTTGAGTTGTTTGAGTTCTTTATAAATTTTGGATATTAACTCCTTTTCAGATGTATCGTTGTCGACTATGTTCTCCCATTCAGTGGGCTGCCTCCTCATTTTGTTGATGGTATCCTTTGCTGTGCAAAAACTTGTTAATTTGATGTAGTCCTGTTTGTTTATTTCTTTCTTTTGTTTTCCTTGCCCAAAGGGAAATATCAGAAAAATCTATTACTGCAAGAAATGTCCTAGATTTTGTGGCTGATGTATTCTTCTAGGATTCTTATGGTTTTAAGTCTAACATTTAAGTCTTTAATACATTTTAATTTTATTCTTATGTATGGTGTAAGAAGGCAGGCTAGTTTCTTTCTTTCTTTTTTTTGCATATATCTGTCCGTACTAATTAAGCTCTGTGTGGTCAGCACCTGCACAGCAGCTTACACACCACCTGTGAGGTGACCTTTGAGGTCAGGGTTGAGCCTCACAGTCAGCTAGCCTGCAGGTCAATTCCACTTACAAACAGACCGATAACATTCAAGACTCAAATACAATAGAAGGGCCCACATAGCCCACACAGGGGACATACCTGGAGCACCCAGCTCAGGTGGTCAAGAAGACTAAACCTCTTGACCGCACAGGACACCTACAACATAAGGCCACCTCACCAAGACTGGGAGTCATAACAGATCTATCCAATACATAGAAACAAATGCAAAGAGGCAAACAAAGTGGGGAAACAAAGAACCTGGCCCCAAATGAAAGAACAGGAAAAATCTCCAGAAAAAGAGTTAAATGAAATAGAGGCAAGCAATTTATCAGATATAGAGTTCAAAGTAATGGTTATAAGGATGCTCGACAGCATAAAAAAGGACAAGGAAACCACAGAAAAGAACTAGTCAGAAATAAGAAATATAATATCTGAAATGAAAAATATACTGGAAGGACTAAATAGTATGGATGAAGCAGGGGATCAAATCAGCAATTTGTAAGACACGGAAGGAAAAGAACACCCAATAGGAGCAGGACAAAGAAAAAAAGAATTTTAAAACTGAAGTTATTTTAACAGACTTTTGGGACAACATGAAGCATAACAACATCCGTATCATAGGGGTACCATAGTTAGAAGAGAGAGAGCAAGGTATTAAGAACTTATTTGAAGAAAAAATGACTGAAAATTTCCCTAACCTGGTGAAGGAAAATGACAAACAAGTCCAGAAAGCACAGAGAGTTCCAAACAAGATGAACTGAAAGAGGCTCACACCAAGAAACATCATAATTAAAATGCAAAAAGCTAAAGACAAAGAGAATGAAAATCAGCAAGAAAAAGACAGTTTTTCAAAAAAAATTTCAAATTAAACCATCTAAACTTAAACCTAAAGAAACTAGAAAAATAAGAACAAACAACGCCCCAAGTGAGTAGAAGAAAGGAAATAATAAAGATCAGAGCAGATTCTAATAAACAAAATAAAGAAAAAAATACAAAAGGCCAATAAAAGCAAGAACTGGTACCTTAAAAAGATAAACAATATTGACAAACATTTAATCATACTCATCAAGAAAACGAGAGGGAGCTAAAATAAATCAGAAAGAAAAAGAGGAAGTAACAACTGACACCAAAGAAATACAAAGAATTCTAAGAAAATATTAAGACAACTATATGCTAACAAATTACAAAATCTGGGTGAAATGGATAAATTCTTAGAAACATACACTCCTCCAAACCTGAATCAGGAATAGTCAGAGAATCTGGGCAGACATATTACAACTACTGAAATTGAAGCAGTAATAAAAAACTCCCAACAAATAAAAGTCCTAGACCAGATGGCTTCACAAGTGAATTTAACCAAACATTCCAAGAAGAACTAGCACATACCCTTCTCAAACTATTCCAAAAAACTCAAGACTAGGGAAGGCTTTCAAGCTCACTTTACACACTCAGCATTATCCTAATTCCAAAATCAGATAAAGACACTACAAAGAAAGAAAATAGTAGGCCAATATCCCTGAGGAATATAAATTCTGAAATCCTCAACAAAATATTAGCAAACTGGACCCAGTAATACATTAAAAAGATCATATACCATGATGAAGTAAGATTTATCCCAGGGATGCAAGACTGGTACACATTTACAACTCAATAAATGTGATACACCACATAAAGAAAATGAAGGATAAAAACCATATGATCACATTAGTATATGCAGAAAAAACATTTGACAAAATCCAGCACCCATTTATGATAAAAAAACTCTCAGCAAAATGTGAAAAGAGGGAATGTACTAAAACAAAATAAACGTCATATATGAGAAACCCACAGCCAACATCATACTCAATGTGAAAAATTTACAAGCATTTCCTTTAAGATCGGGATCAAGCCTGGGATGTCCACTTTCATTACTCTTATTCAACAAAGTGTTGAAAGTCCTAGCCATAGCAATCAGACAAGACGAAGAAATAAAAGGCATCTAAACTGTCGTTATCTGCAGATGACATTGTACTGAATATAGAGGACCCTAAAATTTCCACCAAGAAATTACTAGAACTGGTAAATAAATTTAGTAAAGTAACAAGGTACAAAAAAAATATCGAGATGTCAGTTACATTTTCGTATACCAATAATGAACTATCAAAAAGGAACACTAAGAAAACAAACCCATTTACAATTGTATCAAAAAGATACCTAGGAATAAATTCACCGTGATATAAAAGACCTGTACTCAGAAAATTTTAAGACACTGAAGAAAGAAACTGAAGAAGATACAAATAAGTGGAAGTATATACTTGTTCACGGATAGGAAGAATTAACATTATTAAAATGTCCATACTACCCAAAGCAACCTATAGATTTATCACAATTCTTACCAAGATACCAATGGCATATTTCACAGAACTAGAACAAATATTCCAAACATTTATATGGAACCACAAAAAAACCCAAACAGCCACAGCAACCTTGAAAAAGAAGAACAAAGATGGAAGTATCACACTCCCTGATATCAAACTATACTATGAGGCCATAGTAATCAAGACAGCAAGGTACTGGCAGAAATAACAGCCATGTAGATCAATGGAACAGGATGGAGAGTCCAGAAATAAACCCATGGTTTATACTCAATTACTATTTTACTAAGACGGCCAAAACATACAATGGAGTAAAGATAATTTATTCAGTAAATGGTGTTGGAAGAATTGGACAGATATTTGAAAAAAGAAAAGAAAAAGAAAAAGAAAGGAACCTATCACTTTACAGATAAGAAAAATGAAGTATTAATCATCAATTTATTATCCTTCTATACTCATCTCCCAGTTGGAAGAGACATCAGAATATCTCTGCCTGGAGTAGGGAATACATATATAGCATCCCAGACCGACCAGCAAGTGGCTGTAAAACTTTGTAACACTATGAGGGACAGTGGTATTTGAATCTTCCCCAAAAGTAGCAAATTCAAAATCAAGGAACTAGCTTTTCCTTTCAGCAGTTGAATCCTGTTCTGGTATTGTTGTGGGCTAACTTTCTCTAAAGATGGGGAATCTTGGATGAGTGTTCTCATCACAGCTATTAATTCACCCTTTATCTCTTCCTTCTGCAGACCTTAACCCCTCCTCACAGGACCGGTATTTTATTAGGTTTAATCTATTTATTATTTTTCTCTGAACCAAATTACACTTCTCTACATCTTTATTTAAAATAAGAAGGCTGAAATGAAATGGAATTCTGTACTCTGAAGTTTGTTCAGTGTTAAGTAGGGGGAAAAGTTTTATCCTTCCTTGTCTATCACAATTTCACACTCTTAATGCTCGCCTATGTTGTTTTTTTTATTTCTATGGTTCAATTATTTTATTTATGGTCCAGTGTGAGTGGGAATCTCTATCTGCAGAAGTTACATGGCTAGCTCTTAACTATACTGTTCTGAGCATACTGTTGACGACAAAAGAAGAACAAATAATACAAAAGAGACAATGTAAAGACCATTTTTATTTGGCACTGGAATCAAATCACAGAACACTCACGATCACATGGAAGGAAGCCCACTAGCCTAATGTCGTCATTGGACAAGAGAGGAAATGGCGAACAGGAACATGAAGTGACGGGCCAAAACCCCAGGGCTGCTGACAAAGGTGGAACTGAAACCTGGGACTTATCTTCCCTTTCCTATCGTCTATGTCACGCTGCCATTGATCGCTGGCTGTCATGCCTCACCAAGCTGGCAGGTTCCTGGTCACTGTTATTAATTCCACAATGATCCTGGTTATTGTTATTGATTCAACAATGAAAAAATAACACTCACTATGAATGTTAATTACTAAATAATAAAGTTAGTAGAGTGTATGGACTCTTTGCATGGGGCCTGTTTTCCTAACTGCTTTTTCATTTTATTTTATAATTGTTAAGCAACTATATTTAATAATGCAGTTATGTGGTTAACAAGTACACACTGGTTCTGTTATGAGATCAATGTTATTTTTTGAAGTTAGTGGTACATTCCATATCCTGCAAACATCTAAAGAGAAAAAGCTAATAGATTGTGTAATATTCCCAGAAGGCAAAGTAAATAACCAACAAAAGAGTAAAGTAAAAGATGATCTTATGTTTAAAATGTTTCTGGGCTTTGTTTGATGGTCTCTTGGTTATTTTGTGGGCAGGGAGGATTGTTTTTTATTTTTATTTTTTAATTTCCTCCTGCCCTTCCTATAACAAACTCATTTAGAGCCTGAGCTTTTTGACTACTGCATAACACTGTGGAGAATGTCATTTCTCCGCAGCTTTCCTAACTTTTTCTCTTGTGCAGAAATATCTAAATTTCTATTTGGAAAAATGACCTGAGGTAAAAAGATTAGACAAAATTCAAAAGTCATCCACGTGAAATAGCACCACTTCATCTGATATTAACCAGAGTAAGGTTAAAACTGTTGAAAAACAATTATGTATATTGGGTAATTTCCTCATACTACCTTTGATGTTTGTTTTCGCATTAAAGGATTAACTTCAGAAGGATGGCATCCCAAACACTGACGACTATGTGACTGTGCTTGAAAAAGGAATATAACACAACTTCCTGTTTGGTAGTTCCTGAATTGGGCTTTGTACCCAAGTAGGCAGGCTTCTTGTACACGTAACCTAACCATATAGGAAAGCATAAAACATACAGTTCCTTGTTATTTTAATTTTTTAAAGAAAAAAATCCACAGCTCACTAAAAAAGCAACTAAATACATATATTTAATAAAATGAAAAGGTAAGCCTCGGCTGTCAGAAAGTGGGGTCTAATGTTTAGGAGCAGGACCATGGGGAAAAGAAGTTGGAAGGCAGGATGTGGGGAAAAGTCTTACAAAATCTAAGCATAAGGAACAATAACCCTAGCCAATGAGAATGGATTTAACTGGGCTCTATTTGCGAATAAACCAGTAGAGGTAACCTGTAACTAGTCAAACCTGAAGTTGATGCTGGCCTTGAATAATTCTACTCAGTTGCCTTAAGCATGAATCATTGAGCAGTCAATTCTAAACAGATACAGACAGGTCATTGATATGGCCCAACCGGTTTTATATAATACATTAAAAGAATGGGAAAGTGCCACTTACTTGCATTTATTTGATAATATCTTTGCTCTGACTACTTGTTGATACGTATGCTATACTGCATTCAAAGTCCTATACTGAAAAGACTGAAAGTGAGATTAGATTTTAGAATTCAAAAAAATAAGTAAGTATAGTTTTTAAACTTAAAATTGGTTATAAAAATATTTTGGTCATTATTTTATAAAGTGCTACTGTGCATGGAACTTAGCAGGTATTCAATAAGTGGGAGCTAATAGTGACAACGTGTTGGACTTATATTGATTTATCTGAATAAGCACATTTATAACATAGTAGAAACATAGTAGAAATTGCAGGAATTCAGGAGACAACTTGACTCGCAGACCATAGAAGTAAAAATCCATTAACAATGTTGTCTGTGAAAAATGACAGAATAAAACCATGATATAGACGTTAAAAATCAGACCAACTGGGAAGGAATCAAAGTAAAGAAAAAAAATTAAGGTTTATTATTTTTAAAGTCTTTCAGTAAAAAAAGTCATAAGAATTAAGATTATTTTGCCCCATCTGATTATTTGTGGCATCAGAAAGACTTAAACCCATTAAGGTTTCAGATAAAATACCATCAAATAACAAGATACTATGATAAATCCAATTCTGCACTATTTTTTTTTAACTGTACTGGCCTATTTCTTAAAAATGATACGTTAGTTTTAAGAGTACAAGGTTTGTTTTTTAGTAAAAATAAAATTGTTTCATGTTTTCATAAATTTTTCTTAGATCTGTGTCTGAAATTTCAAAATGCATTGATAGAAAATACATTTGCAAAAATAACACCAAATTTTCTGCAAACTATCTCTAAATTCTATTGTTAACAGCATTCAAGGCATGGCCTACAATGTACATGTATTTTCTGTTGTACAAATATATTAAATATTGCCCAACTGACTGATCAACTTGTTTATGAAATTTTTCTATATTTATTATTTTTGGAAAAACACCCCTGATCCACAGGTTTAATATAAGAATGAAAAACAGGAAAAATAAAATATTACCAGGCATTTACTGCCTATTGAGAATGTATTCCTATAATCATCCTAGAAAAACTTAAGAGTTTTAAAAATAAACAAGTTTAAATAAATTTTTATATTTCTCCAGAGTATCTTACACTTAATGTTCAATGTCTTTGGAAGGTCTAGAAGAATGCAGTTATTCAAGTTTTTAATTTATAGTAACCTGAATTGGCACCTGGGAAAAAGTAGGCTAATCTTATTCTATCTCTTCTTATACTGCATCACATAGTTTTGGTAGAATATAGCAAACACTTTAATGTTTTTATTTATTTTAAAAACCATAATTCAGGAGATTTATCGTCCTCTAATTAAAGTGCTAACAGCAATTGAAAAATTGTCTCAATATCAAAATAAAAAGCTTCTGCATGGCTAACGAAAACATCAGCAAAATGAAAAGGGAACCAACTTTATTTATTTATGTATGTATGTATGTATGTATTTATTTATTTATTATGGGAAAATATCTTTGCCAATGATACCTCAGATAAGGGTTTGAAATCCAAAATATATAAAGAACTCATATGACTCCACTCCAGGAAGACAAACAACCCAATTTAAAAATGGGCAAAGGACCTGAATAGACACTTCTCCAAGGAGGACGTACAGAGGGCCCAGAGACATATGAAAGGATGCTCAGCATCACTAGCCATCAGAGAGATGCACATTAAAACCATAATGAGTACCACTTCACACCAGACATAATGGCCATCATAAACAAATCAACAAATAACAAGTGCTGGCAAGGTTGTGGAGAAAAAGAAACCCTGGTGCACTGCTGGTGAGAATGCAGACTGGTGCGGCCACTGGAAAACAGTATGGGATTTCCTCAGAAAACCTAAAATGGAATGGTCTTTTGAACCAACAATTCCACTGCTGGGATTATACCCTAAGAATCCTGAGACACCAATTCAAAAGAACCCATGCACCCCAATGTTCACAGCAGGAATATTTGTTTGTTAATCAATTAGCATTGATTCAAACCTATACAATTTTTTTCTTAACCGCTAGCTAATTTTTAATGCTAGAATTTTTAAGGGGCAAAGGCATTAAAAATCATATTGTACAATATTTCCATAACAAAACTGAATCTCCTAAAATGTAAATAAATTGTCAGAGTCACACAGGCAATGCATATCAACACAGGGTGGAAATATAACTGGAGTTATCTAAATCAAGGGGATATTTGGGAAGAAAACAGGGAAATATGTAAGTGTAAACTAGTTTCACACAGAAATCTATCTCATTTGTTTAAAAATCTAGGCAGAGCAACTGAGAAAAATACCAGCTATTTTTCTCCTATTCCAATATACAGTTGTTTTTATTTAATAGTGCTGCAAAAGTAATACCCAAAATAGTCATTATTTTATCATTGAAAATAAACTTTGCTCTCCTTTGATGCCTTGCTATATTAGAGTGCAGTATGCTTCTCAAAGGCACACCTATTTTAACTTTGTCCAGTAATTTATTATCTAAACATATATTGTTTATAGAAGCATTTTAATCAGATTAGTAAGAGAAGAATATTATTCAATATCCAAAATATCATTAGTTTCAATTATATTTTAATAATTTCACCATTAAGTTACAGAAAAATCATCATAAACAGAATCATTCTACAATGCTCATAAAAGAAAATAGTTGAGCTCCCTCTATTGAATTATTATTGAGAAAATGTACTTTGTATTTAAAATCATAATTTTATAATAGAAATGACTCTATTATAATAATTACAAAATTTTTTCTCTAAAGTCTAATGTCTTTCAAATTATAGAAACATATATAATATCAATATCTAATTTATTATCATAAATTACATATGTCCTTATAGTTTTCAAATGTGTTCTTTTTTCTGAATTATTCTTGTTTCAGGGAATTACATTTTTTAAGGTTGTAATTTTAAATGTGTTTTTCTTTTTTTTTTCTTGAGTTGATAAAACTGAAAACTTACTTGAGAGACACTAGGACTCTGAACTACCCTAATAAGAACATGAATTCCAATTTTGTTTTTGAAAGTTAAAAATGTGCTTAGATGGAACTTAAATGTATCCTCCAATCAGTGAAATAAAGTATTTCACATATTGGGTTGACCAAAAAGTCTGTTTATTTTTTTTCCATAAAATAAAAGACACACTTTTCATTTTCACCAATAACTTCATTGATTTGACTATTTTGAGCATGCCGGCTATCTCCCACTAGTGGCTTCTAGTGGGTAGAGGCCAGGGGTTCTGCTAAACATCTTCCAATGCATAAGACAGCCCCACAGCGAAGAATTATTTGGCCAAAATGTCAATAGTACCAAAAAACTTTTGCAAACCACTTTTGACACATTCGATCAGTCACATCACCTTCTCCATACATTGCACAAATCTTTTTTTGCATTTCAGTTGTGTTTTTATCTTTCTTGAAATAATAAAGCATAATACACCAAAAATGTTGCTTATCTTCTTCCATCTTCAGTATTAAAATGGCTACACAAAAATTCAACAATT
The DNA here is from genome assembly GCA_004026545.1 of Mormoops blainvillei. Classification (NCBI taxonomy): domain Eukaryota; kingdom Metazoa; phylum Chordata; class Mammalia; order Chiroptera; family Mormoopidae; genus Mormoops; species Mormoops blainvillei. Next base: position 116,424 of record PVJD01004284.1, on the reverse strand, counting down.
TGGTAAGTTTTTTTGAAATGCACACCGATATGACAACTGTCACCATACAATCTAACAGAATTGTTTCAAATGAAGTTCAAGACAACTAAGCACTACTGGGGTCATCACATGGAAAAAACTAAATGAATGTTTTGGCCAACCCAATGTTTTCTGATATGAATAAACTAACATTAAAATATTGTAATTGCTGAAAACATGACTCATAATTATTATTGGTTGAGACTCCACTATGTGCTTTGGACTGAAAAAATCTCTATACACTAACCACCTTTTTGAATATTCATGTCCAATAAACTTGGTAGTATTGCTATGCTCATTTTTCAAATAAGAAAACAGAGACAAGAGTGAGAAAGAAAACTAATGCTTTGATCCATAGCGCAAGCTCTTGAGCTCTTGTTCAATGAGATCTGTGCTCTGTATTGGTAGTCGGTGAAATTTGCGAGCACTGACGGTCTATAAAAATCAGAGAAGTACTTTTCAAAAGTGTCATCGAGCTATAGCCATACTATCTACCAAAAAAAAAAAAAAAAAATCACTGCTCAACCAGTTCCAGTCCTTTGTAACCAAACATTTTGGGTCAATTCTAAAAAATGATAATCTACAAGCCATACCCTGAAATGCGACTCGTTTTTATTGTTTTGTCACTTACTTTAGTAAAGAGGCACATTTATTATCAGCAAAGAAAAACATAGCTGAGCAAATACTGGGATTTTTTTAATAAACAGATTCTTATTTGCCATCTAGTATGAGAAGAAAAGCAATTTTATACTAATCAGTCATTTCTAAAAGAAATTTTTTATTTGAGACCTAGATTGCCATCTACTGGGGTTGGGTTCAGTAGGGGATTAATCCAACAGGGTAAATCCAAATATGTATTCCATTTCACTCTTGGATCTAATAGCAAAAGCATTATTCATGTTTAGAGTCATGTACATCTCTACAAAAATATAAAACCTATGTCTTATAACCAACATAAGCATTTTTTGAGAAGTGTCATATTTATCATTCAGGTAGAGAAAATGCTTGCAGAATAAAGTACAAATGCCACCAGTTTGAACATTTAAAAATAAATGCTAAGCAGAAACTAATATATCCATGAAATTACAATATGTGTATACTTTTATTAACTCTATTATAAATATTTGTTGCTTTGTTTAAAAAATATATCTTTAGTATATACTTGTTGAAAACTCTTTATATATGAGGCAGGATCCCAAAACAATTGGAATTATCTTCTAGAGGGTGGGCCTCTTGTAGTTCAGGCTTCCCCCATTAGGTTAGTGTTCTAGGAACCCATCCACATCAGTGTACCAGCTGGTGTTGTTGTGAGAGGCTGCATTTGGCTTCAGTGAATTTTTTTGAAGACTCCTTCAATGTGTTTGCCCATTTCATGATGGGTGATTTACAAGTGCACCTGCCCACACTATGCTGAGTGCTCAGTAGTTTTTGGCCAAAAACAACATGACCCCGTGCCCTACTCTACCTATTCACTTGATTTCACCCCTAGTGCCTTTTTGTTTGTTTCCCTGGATGAAAAAATTCCTCAAAAGGAAACATTTTTCTAATGTGGAGGAGGTGAAACCAAAAACAGCAGAAGCACTAAAAGGCACCAAAATTGATGAGTTCAGCTACTGTTTTGAGCATGGAAAAGTCTCGATAGGTGTATTGCATCAAATAGAAAGTACTTTGAAGCTGACTGAAGTTTAAACATGTATGAATAAGTACACAAAATTTTTTATAAATAAATTCCATTTTAGAGGGTCCTATATAAAATATATATGGTTTTTTAATATAAAAGTGGCTATGCAATAAATATTTCACTTTTTTCCATAATAGATCCAAAATTATAGGATGAAACATATTAATGGCACTGATATTATTTATAAATTTATAGAAAATAGTACTTTTTATCAGCTCACCAACAATTTTTGATGAGTCTGTTAAAACAAACTTATTGGAAGAATTGTTCAAAATATAGTGTATTTAAAAGTAACTTGATGCATTGGCCGAGTGGCTCAGTAGGATGGAGTGTTGTTTCATACACCTAAAGGTACCAAGCATGATTCCCAATCAAGACACATACCTAGATTGTGGGGTGGATGCCCGGCTGGGGCATGTATGGGAGGCAACTGATTGGTGTTTATCTCTCACAACAATGTCTGTCTATCTGTCTCCCTCAAATCAATAACAAACATATTATCATGTGAGGATTAAATAAATAAAGAAAAATAACCAAGATCTGTCTAGTAAGAACTTATTATGCACGGTTTACAAAATAGCATTAGTTAGACCACCCCCACAATGTATATTGTACAACAAACTAACACAAATATTTGGAAACCATTTGTGTAATCAAAAACAGTACCAACTACTCTTAAGGCTTCCACAGAGCATAAATCTTCCAAAATGAAAGAAAATATGGCTTGTAATTACATAGTTTATGTTCTAAAAGTTATCCATCTTAATTGGAAAAAGCAACAAGAAATGAGCTTCTCCCATTTTTTGGCCCCATCTTATGTATAATAAAGTTAGGCACCAATGTATCCATAGGTTTTGATTTATACATGTGAGTGTGTACAGCTATTACTCCTATAATTCTCATATTTCCCATAAGCTTTAAATAAATAAGAACCAACCAATTATCCTGGTTTTTTTTTAAAAGTTATCCTAATAGCACACAGCTATAGAGGAAGTATGAGGATGGGGGTATCCCAATATACTTTTGTTGGAACCTTAAAAGATACATACTCTTTTTTTATTCAGACATAATTGCCATGTAACATTTCATTAGTTTTAGATGTACAACATAATCATTCGATATATTGCCACAATAAGTTTAGTTAACATCTATCACTGCACATAGTCACAGCATTGTTTTCTTGTGATGGGAACTTTCAGATCTCCTCTCTTAGCAACTTTCAAATATACAATAAAGTACATACTCTGAACCGTAATTTTAGAAGTTCTTTCTAAATGAAAAATACTCATATTGTTTAATTCAGCAATTTAACTTCCAGGACATTTTCCTAACAACCTAATCACACATATAGACAAGAACTTGTATTAGGATGTTCGTTTCTGTGTTATTTGTAATAAAACAAGATTGAAAACCACATTTCCAAAAACTGAGGAAGTGGTCAAATTAACTATGGTGCATACAATAAAATCCAATATACTGTGTTAAAAAGAGTGCTGATATGGGATAATCTCTTAATCTTCAAAATGTGTGCTAAATGAAAAAGGAAATGTATCAAATGGTGTGTACAGTATGTTCATTATTTTGAAAGGAGAAGTCTATATACAAATATTTGCTAATATATGAGTATTTGAATGAGATCAAAGAGATCCTCTTCTGAACCCCACAACTAGTGTGCAAATTAGGGAAGTTACAGGAAAGTCTTTGAACAACTTTAAGGAATTCCTAGTTAATTACAGGAGTTGGAAGCCATGTTCCTTTCCACCTTAGCGTCTTCACTCACGCCATTCTCTCAGCCCACATCTTTTGCTTGCTTATTCCTCAGTACATCCCTCAGATATCACTTCTTGAAAAAGAATCTTTCTGATTTTTCCTAAGCTCTATACCAAATCTGCCACTCTGATGTAAAATACTCTTTATTTGTTCTTGCAATACTTAGCAAAACTTCCAACAAATAATATAGAGTTAGTTAATTAATTTCTATTTCCCAAAGAGAACTTAGTGTCTTGGAGTAATAGGACTTTGACTAGGAGCTGGTTTATTGCAGTAACACTAAATCCAAGAACAGTGCTTTGCACATGCTGAGCACTCAATAAATACAGTATCTATTGCTGTTATATATGTTGAACTGATAATTCACAAGTTTTACTCTTGATTTGCCCAACAATGTGACTTAGGCAAGTAACTATGTAATTCTAAGATTATTTATAGCTCGAAAACCTTGAATCTATGAGTCTAGGCCAAAATGAAACTAAGAATATTGTTGTCTCTAAAAACTGGTTAATTTGCTATTGAATTTTAGGTAATCTCATAACCTGAGTCTTCATCTGTCTCAGCCACCAAATAAGAGAATTGAACAAGTTGAATGTCTGTCTAAGCACCTTCTCATTTTTCCAACAACCCCTCTTCTGTCACATTTTCACTTCTGACCATGAGTAGCATATTGCAGTATTGCATGCCTTTAACCCTTACAAAGCACTCTCTCTCTCTCCCCCCACCCCACCCCCCCAGTGCACACATGCACACAGAGACATTGAAATTTCCATAATTTTATTCCAGGAGAACACAAAGTTTGCGTGATAGGAAACTGTTCTTATTGGACCCTGCTTGAGTCTCTATAATCTGTGGTATTTCCTGCTCAAGGATCTAGAAAAGAAGAGTATAAATTGTGAAATTGGGACTAAGGATCTGCAGTAAGGGTCTTTGCTGCTGCTATATCCTCTGCTATTACTGTGAGAGGTAGACTGATTACAAAAGTGGTCCTAATTCTCCCTGCTGGTCTTTATCCACACGTTTCGCCATGTATTTTTAGCTCCTTCCTTTCAGTAGGTGGAGATGATTTCCCCACTCTTGAATTCGAGCTGGGCTCTGGACTTTACCAACAGAATGTGGCTTCCTCCAAGAGAGCGAACTGAGAGAAGCATATTAGAGAACGAAAGACCATGAAGAATCGACTTTTCCTGAAAAACAACCAGCTAACTCCCAGAAGTAAAGCCTCCTAAGCTGACCGACAGCAGACTAATAGAATGAAGACAACGAGCTACAATCAGAAAATCACCCAACTGTGAAGACTAAATTGCCAACCTGCACAATAATGTACTACACAAAATGGTTGCTGATTTAAACCACTATGTTTTGGAGTGCTTTATTGTGCAGCATAATTAACTGATACACTGTGGTTCAAAACAGTAATAGTGAATTCCATACCCATAAACCTCCCAATTATCAGGGACAATACTTGGGAATAGGCTGACAAGCGTTTCAACCACATGGCCAATACCTTCTCCGTTCATTTTTCCCTATTAAGTAGGACAATATTATGGTACCCTCTATTTTGTGTGCTTAGATAATACCCTCTCATTATTCCTTATCTCCATCCACTGTTAGGGTTTTCTGAGTAACTGAGATATTCAGAAGTAATTGAACCAAATAATACATGGTTGCCTAATTGGGAATAGTCAGTCTTGGCACCAACTGTTCTAGCCATATTGCTGGCTGTTCCAAATCAGGTCATCATTTCTAACTGATACAACTGTAGTTTATTTGTACAGAAAGGCTTAGGGTTCCTTTGAATTTTGCAGGGAAAACTTATAGAAGAACAGAATGGAAAATGTACAATTGGGTGAGAAAGTGTAACTGAAAACAGGTTGGGCTGCCTGCTGCTACAAAAGTAGGTGCTAATGAAAAGGAAAGTGGTTTATTTTCAGGTGCCAGTCACCTGGAAGATGGGGGACCATCTCCTGGGAAGACGGGATACTCGTGTCCCAAAGCCCATCTTCACGTCTCAGTGCAGATGGAAGTTTTTATAAGAGGGAGAGGGGAACAGAACAAAGAGATCAAGGGAGGGGGTCGGAAAGTTCTTTACAGTACAGACTAGCAGAGTCCATTCCAATAAGACAAGTGATGGTCCGGTGTGCACCATCCTGATTAAGGCACCCTGGCTTCATGTCATCCTGGCCCCATGGATGAAGGTAAGCAAATCTACCAGAGTTGGGAAGCCTGAAGGTTGGGAAGCCTGAAGGTCGGATCTTTTGGAGTTAGGTCTTAGGATTCTTATATAAACGTGCTGTCCATCTACAAGCTACATGTTAGTCAGATTCAGCTCTTACAAAAACAACGTCAGTAGAATGGTGGGGTGGGTTTCAATTCCCCACTGTTACAATTTCCCACTATTACAATAGGATTTCAGGATCAGACTGGAAAAGGCCTTCCCTAGATACTTCATAGCTATTAAATAAGTATAGCTCCTAGGTTAATTTCAACCACCATTATTCTCTTAGCATCTCAGGTGAGTTTGTTTTCCATTCCAAACCATGAGATCCTGAATGTTCCACACTCACTTCAATATTCTGTGGTTCCAAATTCTAACTTTGTCTCTTATACTTTACATTAAAGGGACATATAACTGCTATTGTTAGTTCACTGTAGCTGATACTTAAATAAATAAAAAATGTTAGAAATATGCAATGGTCAGGATAAAATGCATCTCTTATAGTTAAGTACTCTAAGACAGACATGTAAACAGGGAAATCATTAATAATTATGGTAACCATATAATTTGTCACCCAAACCAATCCTGAGAGTGAAGGAGGGTACCATTAATAATTGAATCAAGACATCAGGCATAAACCAGGACTGAATTAGATACATCAGGCCGCATAGTTCACTGAGTGATAAAGGGGAAAGTGTTAGGGGAAAGAAAAGTGGGGAATCCAGCCAGAGAAACTGGGCAACTATCTAATTTCTGATTAATCTATTCTCTCACAGTTTAGTTTCATTATGTTGTAATAAGATGAATTCTTAGAAAACCAGACATGGCCATGTTCACTGAAGTCCTTGAACACAAAGTCAAATTAAGTAATCCTTTGATTAGAAATTGTTTTGGGTTATGTGCAACTCTGAGTTCCCTTTAAATGTAGTGGATAATTGGGAACTGACTGGCTAAATAAGAGAGGCAGCACTAAAAGCTAATTTCATTCTTGGAACATATATTACATAATGGATTATGATAATATGGTACCATAAAACAATTACTGAATACCACAGCACATTCAGAACTAGTCCTACTTGAAATATATATAATATTTCATTTAATAATAAGGTGGAAGGGAGAGAATATAAATTTTGTTATTTAAACAGAAATTAGCTGGATGAAAATATCAGCAATTTCAAATATATGATAATACTCTGTACACTATAGGAATTCTTATAATAACTGCATGATTTAATCTTATCAAATAGCCTATAATTTTCTTCTTAAATGTAGAGCATATATTTTAATCTTGACTTTGATCTCCACAGGGAATAGAAAATTCTGGCCTAATTTTTAAAAAATAAAAGAGGTATATATGGGCATTTTTCTGGTCCTTTTCATTTCTTATTGAAATTTTTTTTAAAAACTGATATCATAAAGTAAAAATCAAATAAATATTAATTCATCACCTGCCACTTCGAAGAAAACTTTCTTTGGTATTCCAATGAGTTGGCTCATTTCTTAATACGTGTAAGAAATGAAAGGAAGTAGTCATATATATGATGACAAAAGGAGATGTGCCTTTGGCTGGTAAACACACAATGAAATACACAGATGATATATTACAGAATTGTACACTTGATATCTATGAATTTTTTTAACCTATGTCACCCTAATAAATTTAATTTGATATTAAAAAATGAAATAGTCCTTTGTGAAAGCCTAACAATAAAGAATAAAACAACACTTTGAGAAGAGTTGGATTTAAGTTCACACATACTCACAGAGGTACAGAGATACTCTTTTGTTACAGTGGCGCCTACGTTCCTCTCCTACATATTTGGAATCTATATTGCATGAGTCTACTTGAGTTGATGGCCTCAGACAGCTAGAACTCTTTGATGATGTTTTATACAAAATAAATAGCCAGAACAAAAAAAGTGTGTGTTTGAGAATATAAGACGAAGCGATTGTAAAACATTTAAAATAATCTATGACAAAATGCTGCCATCTTACACCGAGTAATGCTGATAACTTTGTGTTCAATTTTACAAAGGCCTGTGTTTAGTGGGATGAAAATTTGGGGAGTAAAAGTTGAAGAAAAAGAAAAGAAGTACTTTTCTTGCTTTTAATAAAATGGTCAAGTGATGATTAAGTGAAATAAAGAGTGTTACTCTATTAAGAACATAATGAAAGTCTTAATATAGCATGTTTTACTTGAAAAGTTCAAAATGCTGACTGAGCAAAGGAATTGCTAATCAGAACCATGTATTACATACAGAGAAAATTTTACAGATTGTAAATTATAAGGAGCAGAAAAATAACTTTCCCAAGGTCACAACATTCTCACATGGCATAGCTAAAAACTAAACACATAAGTACTGACCCCAATAGAAAGAATTTTCTGGTAACATCTGCAATTATTAAAGTAAGTTTTTATTGATTTTTAAAAAATAAGTCAACAGTAGACAAGCGTTCTCTTCCAAATTCCATTAAAAAACAATATGATAGTTCAAATTTTCCAAAAAGTCAGAAAAAGTTTGGAATATAACAACTTTTGTTAGATTAGTCATAAAATATTTTGTATTCGTATAAAACTGAAAACATGAAGAAAGCACTAGTATTTTCTAATTCTCTCTATATTGCACTCACAACCATGGTGCAAATCAACTTCTTTGTTTGGAAGCATTTTACAGGTGTACATATAAGGCTTTGTTACATGAACGTATTAGTATCAACTATCACTTCCAGACTGGATAGGTTACACTTATGGGATTTTTGGAGATCTAAAAACCTTTTCCTGGGTCTCTTTACCCGGGAGAGTGGGAGAGTAATTCCTCAAGACACTTTTTTTTTTTATAGCCCTATTCTGGCCTAAAGGAGTAAGCACAAGAAATTAAAATGAGTTTAGAAAAGTAGGAAAAAAGATGAAAATTAGCTATTGGGGTACAATGATATTTTATAGTAATAAAATGTATATGAATTATGTCCACCCAGACTGCCTGAAAGAATTAGAAAAATACAGGAAAATGAACCTGCCTTGCCCTAATCGGCTTTTCACCTTAGGTAGACAGGAGCAGAGTTTTAAGCTGAAGATAACTCAGAGCGTATATCCTTAGCTGGCCCTCCTACTTACACATGGGAAAGCTGAAGCCCAAAAAGGTGAGCTAAACCTAGAAAAGCAATTTACTGAAAACTGTACTGTAATAATTGTAATCTTTATTGGATTAATTAAATCAAGGAAAAAAGTAATATTTACTGGCCACTAAACAGTTTGCAGTTTTTAAATTAATAAATTTTAATAGCTCCACATCATGTAGTCTGAAAGGACATTATCTGATTTGAGTTGATGCTTTTCCCAAGGCCTTATTGAGATAAACTGATACTTTCCCAACATAATATACCACTAGGACAAAACAAAACAAAACAAACCCTTTAAGTGTGCTTATGTCTTGGAATTAACCTTATATCAGTAAGCATTTAAGAAAAATTCCACAGAGGAGTGCACAGAGATGACCCAAGTGAAGAAACAGTTAACTGCAGAGCTCCACCTCCTTGTTGTAAATAATCAAGGAAAGCCTTTTTATAAGCAATACAAAATGTCACCACAGGCTGACGCTCTTTCTATAAGAATAATTAGATTCTTTTCTCTCTAGGGTGATTAGCACATACTTCATTGCCTTTATAACTCCGAATTCAGTTTTCGTGGTTCATATATATTTTCCCTTCCCTTCAAAACTGGTAACAACGTGCCATGTCTAAAATACATCAAGAACTGTGTAGTGACTACAGCCCAAAAGACTGCAGGAGCAGGTTCACCAACTCGAATTTTTGCTCTCTAGGTCTGGACACACACTATTGCATGTTCGGGGAATAAAGGGCGGCCCTCTGGGAAGTCACTTGGCCTCTTTGACTAAGCCGTCCATTGACCCTGCATCCTCCCCGGGCTGAGCTGTGGAGAGGGCCCGGAAGAAGGCTCACGTGCAATCCAGGACTTGCGTCCAGGGTCGGGACATGGCGCTCTCAGTGCCATAATCCCTTCTGTTAAAACACCCTGACTGACAATTTCGCGCTTGTGGCAGCCCGGTAAATTCAAGGAAACCGCTGATCTGAGGGGCTAAGGCTTCTGACCCCTAGGGGAGCCCCGCCTGACTCTCGCCGAAAGTGAGAAGAAACCGATGCGGAGACGAAACGCCAAAGGAATCTCCACAAATGGCATCTGAAAGCGGAACCTCTCCCCCATTTGAGCAATTAAATGTGCGGAAAAATCTGTCCTCGGAGGTGATCCCACTGAGAAGAAATAGCAGTGCGCCAGCATGGGAAAGGAAACTGACGTGTGCGTGAGCTCCCAGGGTGGGGCTGTAGGTGAGATACTCTCTCAAAGTGGCGAGACCGTTAAACTGAAAGCCAGCTGTGGGCGTGTGGATCTTTGCGTTTTACAAACTCATCACCTTCATCCCCTCTTCTCGCCTCTTGGCTTCAGCGTGAGTGCCCTTCTTTCCCACAGCGACACTGGGATCAGGAAAAGGAGAGATCCACGCTGTGCCAAACCCAAGGGGGTCTCTCCTCCTCACATCCCCGTTGTTCCTACCCAGCCCCACCCGCTTCAAATCCGGCTCAACTCGCGTTTCACAGTCCCCGCCCCAGACCTGGAGATTTTGTCACAGATCCCTGTTTCTCCAGCCTCAGAACAGCAGGTGAGCTCATTGCCTCTCACTCAGAAATGTAACTTTCTGAAAGAGATCGCGAGAGCACAGCACCCCCCCCCCCCGCACCTCTACCAAGCACACAAACACAGCTGCAGTTCACAAACACTTACGATCCTCAGGCTCTAGCCCCTAGCCCCATTTTCCCCCTTTTCCTGGGGGGAGATCCAGAGGCTTTCAAACGTCGTTGGCCTTAACTTGCCAACAACGGAAGGGACGTGCAGAAATTAAAGATGAAAAAAGGAAGTTTTTCTTTGATTAAAAAAAAAAGACTAAAGAAAGAAGTAGAATAAACAGAACCCAAAATAACAGGAAGTAAGAGTTGTACTTGCAACTGTCTATGAAGGGCAGGGCTAGCAATCAAAACTTCATGGAGGTGGGGGGATCCAAAAAATCCTGAAGTCTAGCGAGGAAATAAACCTGCTGCCCTGTCAAGCGAAGGCGAACAGGAAGAATGCGCTATTAGGACCAACTCATATCAGCCATCCGTGGGTCTCAGGATGACAGAGCCAGAGGACAGCTCTAGGGTGAGAAAAGGGATTCCCCGCGTGGTATTTTAGTTGTTGGGGGTTTTGCATTATTTCTTCTGAGGCTCAGAACAGAACTGAGATCTGAGGTTGAATTATGGGTCCTGAAAAATTTTAAAACCCTACAGTAAGGTCTCACAAACCTCGCTGGATTCTTTGCTTACCATCACTCCTAAACTCACTGCCCACCCAGAAAATGGGGGTGGAGGGGTCCGAGTCACGTTTTAAGCTTTAGGAGGATTTTCAGGGAGCGATTAAAGTCCTCTTTTTCTTCTACCTCTCCCATCGCCTCTTCGCCTCATACCAAGGGGAAATCGCCAGGTGTTTTATCATGAAAAAAGTGAGCCCAGTTATTGCTTGCAAGAGCTAAGCGAAAGGAAAACTGCCCGGAGCGAAATGACACGGACTTTGAAATCAGGGACTGGATTGTCAGGGGGTAACAGCTCACCGCCTAGGCGGGAGCCACCGGGGGAAGAGGAGACAGGCGAATCCTGCCCTCGGTCTCCTGGATTCCTGACCCCGGCCTCACCCAAAGTTCATAGAGATTTACCCAGTGCCCCCGTCGCTGCGCAAACTTGAGTCAATTGACCAAGTCCAAACGTGTGGCACAGGTGACTGAACCTAAGGCCAGTTCTGCGCCCGCACCACCGTCCCTTTACTTCCCCCACGAGCCTGGGCGCACTGCCTGGCGGTGCAAGGCTGGGGCTGGGGACCCAAGAAAGCTGCCCCCGGCCCACGGTGGTTGCGGTCTGCTCCGGGGCCCCTGCTCACCTGGCCTGAGGACAGCAGCGGAGATCAAGAGGCAGAAGACCAGACGGCAGGAGGGGGCCGCCTTCGATGCCATATTCCTCCTCCTCCTTCTCGGAAGCCACCGACAGAGTCCGCGACGTAGGAGGAAGCGTCGTTCCCTACCCCGCACTGCCCGCTCACTTGCGGGTCGGGACGCAGCGGGCAGCGGCTTCTTCCAGACACACCGCCCACCTGGGCTGTGGCGCTACACCCTCGGGTCTCCGCCGCACGTAACTTTCCACCACGCAGTGCCCCCAGCTCCTCCTTCCCACAACACTAGCCGTTGGCACCTTGGCTGCTTCTCCGGGGATCGGCGACCCTCTCTCTTTCCAGGAGACACTTGAGCAATTCGAAAAGGTGTAGGTGGTTCTTTTTGGCTGGTCTGTTATTTCCCTTGTCTTGGGATAATAATGATGATGACAGTGGCAGTGTGCATAAAAAGCCGGTGCTAGGAAGGAATAGCCTGGGATGGCAACAGGGGATGGTGGGTCCAGGCGGTCTCCTCAGGTGGGCAGCAGTTGTGGAAGCAAGAGCAGCAGCAGGTATAGCAGCGGCGGCAGCAGCACCACTCCGAACTGCTCTGAGTGGGGAGACTGGGAGGCGTGTGTAAGCCGCCTCTTTCCTCCTCCCTCCGACTCCTCCCTCCCTCTCCTCTTCCCCCGGCTTCCCAGGACGCGGCTCCGAGCAGGTGGTTGGAACGCAGATCTGCAGCCTAGAGGCGCTGCAGGACCGAGGCGAAGACTGAGCCCAGATCTGGAACCTGGCCAGGGAGCGCGCACCCAAACGGGCGGGGTTTCTTGGCTCCGCCCCCCGGCAGGTCCACCAATAGGGAGCAGACACAGAAGCCCCGCTTTCCCCGGGAGCCCCCAGGACTGCCACTTCCCTGTGGCGTTACCCGGGTAATAAAGCCTCTCTCAGTTCACACTGCTCACCCAGTCCAGTCGCGGTTCAGAAATACAAATTACCCTTTTCTTTCCCCAAAACTCCAATCGCTTTGACTCACTCCTCGGGGGACTTTTCGGCGGCGGTGTTGCAGCCTCATTAGTAGTAGGGCTGCGCAGGATGGGTGGGAAACTCACAGACTTAGGGTACAAGGGAGGAGCGAAGGAGGAAGGAAGCGGCTGGAGGAGGCGGCAAAGGTGGAAACTGGTCTTCTAGGAGTTAACAGAACAGCTGTGGTTGGCTAGGGACTAGCTACGTACTGAGCTGATTCCTCCTCCTTCCTCCCCCATCCCTTACACCAGTCTCGCGCACACCTTTTTAAAAAAGGCAAATGACTTGAGTGGACTGCCCGGTACCAAATAGAAAATATTTCCTCTTAACCCGGGGAAATTAAATCAGGAATTTCTAAGCCATACTTCGTCACACGGATTTTCCCAATGTCTACAGAGCCAGAACGTGTGTTTCCTTTATTTTGAATTAAGCGGTGATTTTAAGTTGCAAACGGAAAATCCTCAAGTTACTCAGATTAAAAGCCAAGCTCCTCCTTGTCCGTTCCAGAAAGCCAGGCAACCCCTGCAGATGGACAGGATTCTCGGGCAATTTCTAAAGACTGAACCACCTCCCAGGCGGAACATTGGAAGCCGCGTCGCTTTCAGATCAGGCAGAGAGCATGAAGGAATATTTTCCTCTAGAACACTGGGGTGGAGCTGTCAGAGCCCTAAGTGGCTCTAAATCAAGGATGCGGGATCACAAGTCTCATCCCGAAGCTTAATAAAATACTGGCTCCAGAACCACTTCGCCGGGACATTAAATAGCCTTTCGTGCATCACAGGGTCACCCCTGTGTGAGGCTACTCTCCCGCAGAGAATGCCAACTAGTGATCCTCACATAGCTGTGCTTTCATCAGAAGGCTTGGAGTCACAAGCTAGGTGGGGGCGAGAGGAGTTTGTGGCAGGAGAAGCTTAATAAAACAAACACACACGCACACACAAACACAATGATCTTTGTATTTTTTAAAATCTTTTTCATGCTTGAAATTATTAAGTTCCATTTTCAGCTGTATTATTTTTTTCCCCAAGAGCCTGCCTGTCTTGTCCTCCTGGTTCTCCTTACATTACAATAACAATATTCTAGAGTAAAGCTCTTATATTTTTCCTCTCAAAATGAGTACTTTCTCCCACTTGGTTTTTAACATTAACATTTCATTTGCATCTTATGAACCAACAGGAAGGCTGATACTATAAGGCAAATGCGTTTTAAAACAGTATTCCATAAACTAAATTTGACTAAATTGCTAGCATTCTGATGGATTCTGTAGAATTTCTACAGGGAACTGTTTGTTTGTTTTCCTTTTAATAGTGGCTCTTTGTTGCTTGTATTATAAATCATCAATCATCCTAACTACCTATTTATCCAGTATCCTCCACTTTGTCTATCTGATCCCCTTTATTGGGCGTGGGAGTTAATATAGCATAATTTTTTTTAATTCTCTCCCCAAAATACATTTTATTGATTTTAGAGAGAGAGAAAGGGAGAGACAGAGACAGAAAGAGAGAGAGAAACATCGATGTAAGAGAAAAACATCAATCGGTTGTCTCCCGTATGTTCCCCAACCAGAGATCAAACCAGCAACCTAGGTATGTGCCCTGACCAGGAGTCAAACCTACAACCTTTTGGTGAACAGGACAACACTCCAACAAACTGAGCCACCTGGCCAGGGGATAGCATAATTGTTAAAAAATAGGTGTGCAAAAGGCAGACAGTCTGATTTTGGCTCTGACATTACTAACTGCATGATCTTGGACAACTTATTTAACCATTCCAACCCGCAGTTTCCTTAAATGTAAAAAGGGATAACAATAATGTCAGACTCTCGAGATTGCTATAAGAATTGAGATCACACAAACAACTGGTAGTTGTAGTAGAAGGAGCTTGGGGTTTTAGGAGCAGTCAGAGTCTAGTTAAAATCCCTGCCTGAACTTACTTAGCAAGTGACCTTGAGCAGAAATCAGTCTCTCATAAAGTGTGGTGACACATTAGAGTACCACCTTTAAAGATGCACAGTTAAATTGGACTAAAATATATTCTATAAATTAAGAATATCCTATATACACACAACTATGTATGGAATTCTGGAAGCTACTGATTTTATGTATTATGCTGACAAACAGGTATTATACATGTTTGTAGGTAAAGTCAGTAGCTTTCATAATCTCTTTTAGAAAGGAATTTGTCCTAGTTTAGGAAAATGCCTCAATAAGCCACTTGGAGCAGTAAGTCCCAACGCTATATTAGTCACATATAGCTAAGGCTGCAAAGGTGATGGTGAAACTACTCTGTATTAAACAACACGATAAAATAAAAATAGGAATCACAAAATAATAAAAATAAAAATAGAAATTTTGTAAAAGAGTGAAGAGGAAGGTGCTGAGAAGAGAGGAAAGCACAAAGACCAAGTCATACAGTTATGAGTTTGGAAATGATCGAAGGCCTTTAAATATCTTTTAATTAATTGGTAATAGTTATTGAGAATGTGCTAAATGTTAGACTGTTTTAAGCAATTTATATGAATTAATGGAAAAATCCCCTTCAAAAAACCCTATGAAGTGGGTGCTATTGTCACCATTTTACTCATGAAGAAAGCAAAGCTCGGAGACACAAAGTAACTTTCCCAAGGCCGGACAGTGAATCACAGTATGGTAAAGCCACAATTCTACCCCAGGCACTTTGATGCTAGAGCTTTATTCCTGCCCACTTTGCTCATCAGAAAGGTCTAACAATGAACTTTTGACTTTCTTTTCGGTTGGGGGAGGCGGGGCTTAATTTAAACATGAGATCCTTTCCTTCCCAAAATTTTAATAAAGTCTCCTACTGTCAAACATATTTTCCTTAAGAAAATTAATAAGGCAGTGTACCCTATCTGCATGAGCCAGGTACAGAGCATATAAAATGACAAGACCATTTTTAGACTGAAATAATTTAGCATAAGCAAAAGCTTGGAGTCAGAAATAAAGATAATGTAAGCTGCTCAAAATAATGCAGCGAAGGGAGTCCTTAAAAATCTAGGAAATGGGGAATTGGGTCCACCTTACCTAGTTCTTAAGAGGAAGAGCTTTTCCTGCTGCATCTGGATCACAATCGTTTATGTTACAACTGATGATACAAATTATTCCAGTGATTTTACTACAGAGTTTAGTCATGATTCAGAGTATCATAACTGGTGCTTCCTACTCCAAGCGATGAAATGAATAATATTCAGGCAGAGGAAACTATATTTCATGTTACCTAGAACACGGGAAGGGCTTTGCATCTTCAGTATGAAAGAGTCATCATCAGTCAGTACAAAGCAAAGACAGCACATTAGGCAACTTCCCTGCTAAGAGTCTGTTGAGCTCAGAACTCAGGACCCATAGGCTCAGGCCAGGAACCTTGCCCTGTACTAAAACATTAACCCATCAGTATGTGACAACATAGCCAGGTCAGGCACCTGAGCATTGAAGAGCTGTGGTGATTTTTCTTTTTCATTCTGATGAAACAATTTTCTACTGGAGATCTAATTTCAACAAAGGTGGTTTTGGAGGCTAATGACATTTGTTCCCTACCACCTTATATCATACTAATCTGTGTTCTCCTAATTGTTAAATAAAACTTGTGTGCAAGTCAAGAGCTCACAACAAATCTAACTGACTTCCTTTTCCCCACCTCCCCATCAGTAATTACACATTTCTAACCAATATTTTGCCAATACACTGGGCACTTTCCAAATATTGATGTATAAATGATAAGTGGTGAGAAAGAGTTCCTCTTTACAGAACACAGAGCTTGAAACAAACTTATGAGGGAGATGATAGAAGGAGATAAAAGGTGTTTCCACTGGGTTTTCCATGATGGGACCAGTGAGGATGATTCTGGTACTCATTCCAATGCATGTTTTTCCCTACACCACCAAGCAATTCTTGGACACCAGCTGGGTGTCCTACATTTCAACTCAATCCTGACACCATCTACTGGTAGAGAGCAGTCAGCCAGATGGGAGAGGTATGTAGGGTAAGGTGTATGGAAAGGACTGCAGGCTTTCATGTCATTCTCCATGTGTTCATCTACCCTGAAGTGCTACATACCATGTCCTTTGTGTTTTTGCGGAGGCTTCATTGCATAGGAACGATTGATTGAGTCATTGATGATTGAGTCATTGATGATTGAACTTAATCTTCAGTCCCTCTGCCTTTCTTGGAAGTTGAGGGATGGAACTAAAAGGTCAACCTTCTAATCACATGGTTGGATCTCCTGGTAGCCAGCTGCTAATCCTAGGTTACCTATGAGCTTTCCAAAACTTAGCCCCTTAATATAAAAAAGACACCTTTATCACTCTCATAAGTTAGGAAATTCTAAGGGTTTTAGAAATTCTTAGCAGGGAATTGGTCAAAGACCAAATATATATTCCTTATTATAAATCAATATCACAACTACACAGACTAAGGTTTAGGACACACAAAGAAAGTGAGTCAAGTCCTAGTGACCATAGTGAAAATTTTGAAATATATAGTAAGGAAACTTAATCTAAAGGAGGAAGAGAGTGATAGAAACTATTTGCCATTAATGGGAATAAAACAAAAAGAGCCATACTGAAATAGACTCCTGACTAGTAATGTTCTAAGTGACCAGGGCAGAAGAGAGCTTGGGCTAATGCACTGATGACAAAGATTGAAATACAAGGCTAAGTGGGATTTATGTTATGTTTAGGAAGATACAGTTATTTTAAAGCTGCACAGAGATTAATAGATATAAGATAAAACTCTTTCATTTCTGGAACCCAAGGTTTTTTAAGTCAATAATTTTAAAAATCACTGTAGATGTGAGTGTCTGTCTTAAGAAATAGTCCCTTGATTTTATTGTTTAAATTTCAATTTTAATAGTAATATCAGTCATTGTTTTAATAAAACTTTGCAGCTCACATCCTCAATAATGCTAGCTAAGGAAGATATATCACTGGAGCTCAGGAGAGTAAAACCTCACAAAGCCAATGGTAAACATTATGTTCTTATTTCAAACTATAGATTCTTCAATGTCTAGATACAAAGAGAAATGCATAGTTATTTTGGTTGAAGTAGAAATCCACTTAGTCATTTTCCTTCCTGTCTTTGGTATGAAGGAAAAATCTAGCTAAGGTATTTAACTACAAAATTTACACTATTGCTATAAATGGATGTCAAAAACTCTTAGTGTAGCAAACATTCATAATCATTAGTGATGTAAAAGTACAGCAGTTTGGGTTTACTCTACGACTTGAGAGTTTCTCTCCAGAGGTCTCTATGTGTATAGTTTTCAACATTCAACTGAAATAAACAGTTCTTTCCATTTTTTTAAGGAGTTAAGCCTGTTTTCTTTAATGGTTTTAAGTATATTTTATTGATTATTCTATTGTAGTTGTCCCAATTTTCCCCCTTGGAGCCCGCCACCCAGTACCCCACTTCCCTCCAGCAATCCACCTTCCCTCAGTTCAAGTCCATGGGTCATGCATGTAAGTCCTGTGGCTTCTCCATCTCCTATACTATTCTTAACATACTCCTGTCTGTTTTGCTCCTACACATTACGTTTCTTAATCCCTCCCTGCAGACAACCCTACAAATTACTTCCATATCTATGATTCTGTTCCTCTTCTGGTTATTTGCTTAGTTTTTTATTTTGTTTTGTTTTAAAAGATTTTATTTATTTATTTTTAGAGAGAACAGAAGGGAGAGAAGCATCAATGTGTGGTTGCCTCTCCTATGCCCCCATCTGGGGACCTGGCCTGCAGCCCAGGCATATGCCCTGACTGGCATCGAACCAGTGACCCTTTAGTTCTCAGGCCAGTACTCAATCCACTGAGCCGCATCAGCCAGGTCAGGTTTTTTTTGTTTTGTTTTGTTTTTTGTTTTAAATTCAGTTGTTGATAGTTGTGAATGTGTTGTCCTTCTAATGTTCATGGTTTTATATTCTTCTTTTTCCTAAATAAGCCCCTTTAACATTTCATGTAATAATGGCTTGGTGATGATGAACTCCTTTAGCTTATCTTGTCTGGTAGACATTTTATCTGCCCTTCCATTCTAAATGATAGCTTTGCTGGATAGAGTAATCTAGGTTGTAGGTCCTTGCTTTTCATCACTTTGATTACTTTTAGCCAGTCACTTTTTGCCTGCAAAGTTTCTTTTGGGAAATCAGCTGAAGTTCTTATGGGAACTCCTTTTAGGTAACTCTCTGCCTTCTTTTTGCTGCTTTCAAGATTCTTGTGTTATCTTTAAACTTTGGCATTTTAATTATGATGTGCCTTGGTGAGACCCTCTTTGGGTCCAACCTCTGTGGGACTCTTTGCTTCCTGGACTTGTATGCCTGTTTCCTTTGCCAAATTAGGGACGTTTTCTTTCATTATTTTTTCAAATAAATTTTCATGTCTTGGTCTTCCTCTTCTTCTGGCACCCCCACTATTTGGATGTTAGTACGTTTAAAGTTGTCCCAGAGGTTCCTAAGCCTATCCTTGATTTTTTGTTTTTTTTGAAGTCTTTTTTCTTCCTGCTATTCTGATTGCATGCTTTTTTCTTCCTTGTGTTCCAAAACATTGATTTGATTCTTCACTTCAGACTCTGTTGCTGGTTCTCTGTATATTTTTTCTTTATTTCTCTTGGTGTAATCTTCATTTTTTTCCCTTATGTTTTTGCCTTATTTAACGAGTTCTTGGAGCATACTGATCACAGGTGTCTTGAATTCTGCCTCTGATAGGTTGGCTGTCTACAGTTCATTTAGTTCTTTTTCTACAGTTTTGGTCTGCTCTTTCATTTGGGCCGTATTTCTTTGTCTTTTCAGTTTGGCAGCCTCCCAGTGTTTGTTTCTATGTATTAGGCAGAGCTACATTTACTTCCTCTCTTAGTAGCACAGCCTATGTAGAATACGCACCTGCAAAACATGTGGGGTGGAACCTTAGGTAATGGTCATGGTGGGGAGCAATCCACCTCACCACTTGGTGGCTCTGTGTGTGTAGGGGGGAGGGCTCAGAAAGGGGACAATGCCACTGCTTGGCTTCTGGAGGTTTGCTTTGCACTTGTCCTATTTCCAGTCACTTCACCCACTTCCCATATGCAACTGGTACCCTTCCAGCTGCAACCCTGGTGGTGAAATCCGTAGTGGATGGGTTTGTGTATGTTCTAAATCCACATGAGCCCTTTAAGTGATGAAAATCCAGGCATTTCTTCCACCGCCTCAACCCCACTGGTTTTTATAGCCAGAGGTAATGGGAATTCTCTTCCTGGTTCTGGAACCCTGGGCTGTGCAGTCTGGCCTGGGGCTAAGATTGTTTCCTCCCAGGCTACACCTTCCGATTTTTATCCACTCTATGTGAATGTGGGGCTGACTGTTCCACTGCCTAGGCCACTGCCTCTCCATGCCACACAATCTCCCCCCGTCTTTGTGACTCAGCCTCTCATACCCATGTGGCTTCTTTAAATTCTTGGTTGTTGGGCTTCCATACAGCTTGATTCTCTGATGGTTCTTGGTGTTATTTGTTTTTAAGATTTGGTTGTAGTTTTTTCTATGGTTGGGCGAGGAGGAGAAACATGCTACCTACACCTCCATCTTAACCAGAGGACTAGTTCCTTAAGTTTTGAGTAAATAGGAGGTGACTCAGGGCATGGTTTTTCAAATGCATGATATCTTAAAAGAAATTTCAACTTCATTAATTTTAAAGAAATTCTTCAGAGTTATCTCTACTTGCTTTGTCATATACCATTATGATCCATGATAATCTCATTCAGAAGTTTGAGGTAGACATATAACGACTCTAGAAATATGAAAATAATATATATGTGATTAAAAAAATAGATCACCATGGATTTAATGGACTTCTGAGAAGCCTAATGGATTAAATAGTAGGCCTAGGTTATCCATACCATTTCCCTTAAAATAAGTAAGGTTGTTGAATTTACAGGAAAGTGTTGAGAGGCAATTCTTGGATAAACCTAATTTCTAAGGAGTGACACTAATTAGAGAAAAATGATTAAGATTCATTTATTATGTAATATAAAATAGAACCTTAGAATATTAAGGCTTTTCAGAGCCTGAGAAATAATTTAGATGAAGAGCTTTCAATATTTATTTAAATACATAATTTTTCTCCTAACATAAGTTTGCTCTGATGTCCAATTTCCTACTTCCCCTTTATTCTAGCCACTCAAACTATAGTGGCCTCCTCATTGTTCCTAAATACACCTGCATATTCCCACATCAGGGCCTTTGCACTTGTTTCTAATACTTGGAACTCTGTCTCCCAATTTTTTAGTGTAGTTTCCTCCATCACCTCCCTCAAGGTATTTGCTCAAATGTAACTTTCTTATTAAGGCTTTCCATAAACAACTATTTAAGATTTCAATTCCCATCCCCAGAACTCCTTATCTCCCTTTATCCATTCATTTTTTCTTCTCCAGAGACTCTATCCTCATATAACACATATATCTAACTTACATACCTTGGATGTTGTCTGCCACTCTTTACTAAAACGAAAGCTCAATGAGGACAGGAATTTGTGATCTTTTATTCTCTGCCATATGCCTAGAATAGAAAGACACATAGTAGACACACAATGCTATTCAATTAATGGTTTCATCAATTCATGAATACATGAATAAATACTAAGTTATTGTGCAAGGTAATTAAAAAATTGAAATAGCCTGGCTGCTTTGACTACAGTTTAATGAGTAGCCTATATATACTTTAAGGCTTTTCAGCATAAGTAGAAAACCTGTGGAGCCAGTCGAACTACATCATATGAAAGATGAGGTAATAGACTTAACCAAAATTCACAAAGCTATGAGCACAACTTTGCTTAAATGAAAATGGAACACTTTCAGTAGAGTAAATACACAAGATACATTGTAACTTTTAAGTCAGATTCTCATCATAATAAAAATTTTGGATGCATATCAGATAGTATTAATCAATTTCAAATACAGCGCATATCTCTAGACTCTTCGGAACAAACATTTTGAATAATGTTCTGTAAGTTCTCCCCTAAGGCATAATTAAGGATGCAGTACCAATATTACAAAGTCTACAGAGATGGTTCAATGTTTAAGATTTTAAGCTTCAGTGTTCCTTATACTTTGTTCTTAACAGGGTGTATTTGGCAGAATTATAATTCAAAGCAATGTATTCCACAAACATAGATGATTCATAACCTATTCAGCTAACAGTGCTATAGGACAAATATTTAATTTAATTTAATGTCCAGCATTTTAACATTACATGGAGGTGTTTAATGCATTTACTTTTTCTTCATGAGGGCTAGAAATTTACTTAATAATTGTATCTGAAGGTAAAAAACTTGTGAGAAAATATAATACATAATAAAACAACTATATCAACCAATGAATAAAAAAGATTTATAAACATGTATGTATATGCTTTCATTGAAATTATAAGAATCTGTGATGTGTTCTAGCTGGCAGAGATGCAAATTAAATTATTTTTGGCTATTGCTTTCAGTTTTGAAATTCTGTTAAAAGTGGTTAAATTGATACATCTTTTAAGAAAAATGATTTTCCTTTCAGAGAGAATGACACCTAAGTTATAGAGTGAAGCATTCTGTCCAAGAGTAGTTAACATATCAAGTTAGAAGAGAATCCCCAAAGAGCATACCTCCCAATTATTTTTCCTAGACTTAAGGCCATTTCAATACTGCCAGGTCCAGGGTTATTCCTTAGATATTTATTTTTTCAGACTAATCTTAAGTTCAGGATTTTTTTTTTACTACCACATGGATATTTTATTTTATTTTTTTATTTATTGCTTATGCTGTTACAGTTGTTTCCATTTTCCCCCCTTCACCTCCTCCACTCAGCCTATCCCCCACTTCCACAGTCAATCCCCACACTGTTGTCTATGTCGATGGGTCCTTCATTTATGTTCCTTGAATAATCTCTTCACCTTCTTACAAACAGTCCCCACTTCCCTGCTCCCTTCTTATAGCTGTCAGTCTGTTCCATAATTCTATGCCTTTGCTTCTATTTTGCTTATTAGTTTTTTTTGTTCATTAGATTCTTCTTATAGGTGAGATCATATGGTGTTTATCTTCCACCTATTGGCTTATTTCACTTTGCATAATACCCTCCAGTTCCATACATGCTGTTGCAAAAAGTAGGAATTCCACTTTTCTTTCTGCTGCATACTATTCCATTGTGTAAATGTACCATAGTTTTTTGATCCACCCATTTACTGATGGGCACTTAGGCTGTTTCCAAATCTTGGCTATTGTAAATTGCACTGCTATGAACAAAGGGGTGCATAAATTGTTTTGAATTGGTGTTTCAGGCTTCTTAGGATACATTCCCAGCAATGGAATTGCTGGGTCAAAAGGCAGTTTCATGTTTAACTTTCTGAGGAAATTCCATGCTGCTTTCCACGGTGGCTGCACCAATTTGCATTCCTACCAACAGTGCACCAGGGTTCGCTTTTCTCTACATCCCCGCCAGCACTTGTTGTTTGTTGATTTATTGATGGTAGCCACTTTGGTAGGTGTGAGGTGATATCTCATTGTGGTTTTAATTTGCATCTTCCTAATGGCTAGTGATGTTGAGCATCTTGTCATATGTCCATGGGCCATCTGTATGTCCTTCTTAGAGAAGTGTCTATTCAAATCCTTTGCCTATTTAAGTTCAGGATTAAATGAACACTAAATCAGCCTTTAAATACAAAACACATCAAAGGCAGCTTGAGAAGTGTGGTTAGAAAGGGTATCATATGCATTTAGTCTGACTGAGTATATGGACCTTACTTGTGTCTTTTCCCCATTACAGCAAGAAAGTCGTCTTCTATTCTCACTTCTCACCTCTTATAGCCTTCAACTTTTTCCCAAAAAGACTAAGAAAAACTCCCAAGTTACTCTATCTTGAGTTGATTCTTTACCATGCACTCAAATTCCTTCAGTGAAATTTAAGATAGAAAGTCGTTCTAGTTCTAAAATGACCAGCATCTTCTCCTTTCCTTTCCTCCCAATTAATACCTTGTGTTTTGCCTGTTCTGTGAAGGCTCAGCATTTTTAGTGAATAATAAAGCCATAATAATTTATGAATGAAGCAATGAATGTATTGTGACCTGTGTGACAGTGAAATTCCCAAAGAGCAATGAGTCATAGAACAGAGAAACAAAATAAAATAAATTAGTATATCTTAGAATAAATGCCAAGAGAGAAATTTAGTTCTTCCTATGTCCCTTCCCCTCTCCTCTGCCTTTTTTTTCTTTATAAGGAAGACATTATTTTCATATTCTTAGTCAGCTGGCGTTTGTCATGGGGTCAGGAAATTTTTACTGAGGCTTTTGTAATGGTCCGGATATTTTCAACTGAAATTGACAAAAACCCACTCCAATGAGCTCAATGAAACCCAACAACAGCAGCAAACAAAGACCAACAGCAACCAAAAACACCCCCTCAAACAAAACAAGAAATAGTACGACTACTGGTTTAAATGACTGGGAACCCCAAATGTCTGTAGAGTGTTTATACACTTAGGCATAGCAGGAGACAGACATTTGAGCAAAGTTGTCAAGGCTCTGTGTCCGTCTTCCCTTATCTTGGCTTTACCTGCCCTTGCTTGGCTTTGCCCATCTTTAGGATAATTTACTATGAATAAGAAGACCCAGGACCATGACTGATGATTGGCTGGGCCTGAGTCATACGTCCACCCATGCAGCCAGAGGGCAGGTGGGCATCATGCTTGACAGCACCTCAGACTCACCGGGGTTGGGACCGGTTCTCAATGAGCAGGCAGGAACAGGAAACATTCACTTCATTTCGTGTGTGTGTGTGTGTGTGTGTGTGTGTGTTTTGGTTCTTAAGACCAATATGCTTTCTATCCAGATTGTATACAACAAGAGTTTTGACTATCAGAAGGGAAAAATAGAAATATTCTGCAACATGGGAAACATAATTTTATTTTCAGCCTTTCCTCTTTTAAAGGCCTAGATTATTGGCACAGAGGGAAAGCAGGCACTATTTTCAGGTACTAGCTAATGTTTTTTTCTCCTCATTATCCTATGTACTGTCTGGTTATGTGGGGAATAGAGGAAGCACTGGTTTTGCTTTGTGCTTAGAAAGATGTGGAATAAAGGGACAAAATAAATACCCTGAAGTATTTGCAAATATATTTATATTCCTTGGATACAAATTAAGTAAAAGGTATACTCAGACAGCCTGACAGAATAAGCAGGACCTCTTTTGAAGGTGAGCACAAAGTAACTTTTCAACTTTATTGTCCATATATTTGCTATGGCTTATTTTCCATCAATTTATTAGCTTAATCTGTCTGTTGTTCTTGCCATAAAGAAAAAAAATAGATAAATGGCCAGAAATCCACACTGACCAATCTTTATGATTCATTTAGTCCTGATTTCAATCTTTTAAGTATAAAAGTTTAGTCTTAAAAGTCATTAAGACAAGTGCCTGCTGACAGTTTCAGATAAAATAAGTCAATGTTTAGACCTTGTTTTTTCAAGCAAACTGTTATCCCTCAGGAATGGTGATTTTAAGCTAATAGCTGCCCCCAACCAATCCTGAATCATGCTTTCTGCTTTATGTAACCACAATTAGTTCAATCCATCTACTTTCTTTGCATATAACTAATGTAATCCCCATTCCAGCCTTCATTCATTACCCACGTTTTCTTCAAGAATTATTCCAAATCTCTTTTACTTCTCTAACTCATTGTCCAAATGTCTTTCCCTCCATGATACAGCTGTATGCGGGTGGCTTTCCACTGCTGCTTGTGACAGTCACTTCCAGATGCCGCTTTCAGCGACCTCGCCTTGGCAGCCTCAGATCCACTGTTGGGGAATTACTGACGCCCCGTGGGAATTGGAAATTGGCAAACACTACAAATCAGGGTTGGTTTTGTTTTGTTTTTGCTTTTGAGAGCTGGCTATAAAGCATTAACTAGCACACTTCTGTCCTAGAGGGGACTTCCGTCTTCACTGACAACCTAATAGTTTTTAAGAGCCTAAGCTTGGTGTCAGATAAACTGAAGCTCAAGTTCTGGCTTATCTGTTTAGTATTTATGTGACTCTGAGTAAGTTACTTCACATCTCCAAGTCAGTTTTATTAAGTAAAATCACACATGTGAAGCCCCTGCTACAGGAAAGTACTAAGTATGTTAGGCATTTCTCCAATAGCCTCTGATGCTTCATGTCTATGCTATTCAAGGCTTTGATTAGCTATGGTTCTGGCTGTATACTAATACCATTTGTATGTGCTCTTTCTGTTACCATAAAGCCCCCAGTCTTAAAAAGGGTCATAATAGTACCCAGCTGAGTGTATTTACTGGAGAGGGAATCCACAATAAATGTTACTTCAGGGGAGATTTGTAGAGTAGACAATTCAGATAGCCAGGAATGTATTCCCTGAAATGAGTTTAAAAGAAGATAAAGGCAGCAACAACTAGCGAAGAGACCACTAAGTCAGGTGCAAGGGTTTCTTAAGTTCCAGTCTCAGAGCATAGCATATAAAAATGGCAAGAACACCGTGATTAGATAACTAGTTTGAGTCCCAGTTCTGTCTCTAATTGCCCATGCAGCCTTCACCAAGTTCTGACCTCAGCTTCCTCGTTGGTTAAATGGACTTAACAGTAGCTTTGTACTTAGCCTCAAAAGTTAGGAGGGTCAAATGTTTTGCCAGATGCTAAATGTGGACAGTAGTCTCTAAATAAAAGGGGCTATTATTATTCTTCCACTAGTTGATTGTGTGGTTTAATCTTCTTAAACTTCATAGACTTTAGCAATACCTGTAAAAATTAGAGGGCTGATTTGGTGCCCTCTTAAGGGTCCTTTAGCTTGCATGAAATTCTTTGTGCCTTAAGCCCTTTATTGCACAAACAGATAGTAGACGTGGTGCCAGTATTTTGGGTGTCTCATGACTCCTGGGTCAGGCTCCCATAATCTGTACAGAAAGTTTCCAACCAGTGTCCCTACCATCTGGCTCTTCTTTTCAGACTTTTCCCATTATCTTAAAACAGACAGACAGAAACACAAATTTGATTATGTCACTCCCTTTCTTTAAAATCTCCACTGGAGTCATTTACAAGATGAAAGCTCAACTTACTAGAAAGATCCTTAAAGACCTTGACATTCTTGCTCCTAGTTTTATACTTGCCAATCTTAGTTTCATATCACAACACTATGCTTCAGTCAGATTGAACTCACTGTTTCCTAAACACACCATCACAGCCTTTCTTAATGTGCGGCATCACGTACATAGTTCCCTCAGCATGAAATGCACCTATCACCCCCGTCCCTTTGTTTTCCTGGGATACTTCTATTCATATTTCAAGATCAACCATCCCAGTCAAGTTGCTTTTTAAACCCTTCCTGATTCCCCTAGGCAATGTTAGTCATCCTGCCTCTGTATTTCTAGGAACTAGCACTTATTTCTTTGAATTATATTTATGTTAACAAGTCTGGCTCCTCCACTGAAATAGTGACTTAGTAGTGATGTGCCACAAGCCTGGAGTCAGACTGTCTGGCTTACCAGCTCCGCCCACCCCCCACGCCCCCTGTTCCTCCAACACGTAGTAGATGTATGAGCTTGAGGAAGCTACTTAACTTATTTAATCCAAGTTTTCTCACCTATAAAATGGAATACTTCATTATAAGTGTCCTTATAATAACTAAAAGAGAAAATGCAAGTAAAGCTCCTACCCTTATGCCTAACATATACTAAGGGCTCAATAAATATTATAAAAGATGATGCTGATGAGGTCAGAGAACAGAATGAAAATGAAATCTCATTTATCTCTTCAGTCCCTGGGCCACTTCCCAGCTTCTGACTGATACTTATTAAGGACTCAGTGCATGTTTGTTGAATGAATATTTGCACTACTTTACAATGCAGCTAAGAGAACAAATACCAGCTTTTTTCTCATACAGAGTCCATGATTTTGAATTAACTTTTGGGATGCCAGAAACTGAAATGCTGATGAAGAGAAGGAAAAAGGGAAGAGGGGCAAAAAAGAGAACTATTGTGTTGTGGATGAAGAGTGCAGGTCATATTACCCGACTTTACGATTTTGTGTAAGCACTTCAATTGTTTTTATTATCAGGCACTAAAACAGGCTAAAAAAAGAAAAGAAAAGAAAAGATTGAAGAAGTACAGATTGCCAATCCAGAGAGCAACCCCACAGGTAGGCATCACTTGGGTCTAAGGCCAGTCAAAGCAAACTTCTTTGATGTGCTTTGAAAGCCTGAGGGCAAAGCAGCAGCCCAGTCAGGGGCTGGAATGCAAGGGTCTGGGAATGAAAATGTGAGTTCCTGCAGGGAGGGAGGGACAGATCTCACTTAATAATAAGATCCCTGGACTAGAAAGGAGGGAACACTGAGAGTGGAAGACCAAGTTAGCAGAATAATATACTCTGAAGGCATTTAAGCAGAAACAAACCTGACACACAGGACATAAAAACTGAGGCAACTTCTTTCAGGTAGCCCAAAAGACCAGGCTAGAACTAGACTAGGGGTGCTGTGGGACTGGGATAAAAGAAAATCATTTGGGAAAGGTAAAAGGAAGAAGTGAAGAGAAAATCAGTGCTGTTGTATTTATTTCAAAAATAAAGGGATAGGGAGGAAAAATAATGCTCTCCTCTTTTCTTTAAAAAATGGATGCTCCCCAGATCGAGTCGAAGCTGATTCCCTTTTGCGCTTGGTAGAGAAAAACAAAGCAAAGCATACATAAAAACAATGAAACAAGAAAAAGAGAGGTGTTTATGTCGCCTCTTCCTCCTGCCCTTGTCCACCTGAGCCCGTCCTTCAGGCCCTGAGCCCGCGCACGGCGTGTTTATGCTCCTTCTCTCAGACTCGCGTCCTCCGGGATCCCAGAGGCTGGTACCCATTCTCCAGACCTGAGCTGGATTTGATCGGAAGGCCGCACTGTCCAGGAAGCTGAGCCAGTTGGTTCCCTCTCCCAGTAGTCTTCCTCTCCTCTTCTGGCCTCGTCCTTTCGCTTCTCTCAGCCCCCCGCTCCTCCGTGCAGCTGTCCCTTGTTCCTTAGGCGCGTCCCGGAGGAGCACCCGTAGCAGGGTGCATTGAAGCTCCTGGAGCGTTGGCAGAGTCCCAAAGGGAACTCGCACCCTTCTTCTTTAAGACACCATCCTCTGAGAAGAGAGTGCTTTCCACGGCAGAGGACCTTTCTGTTTACATCCAGAGGGACATCACGTCAGGTAGGTCCTTGGTTATTGGAGTGGGGGCTGCTAGGGCAGGCCCTCGGAGAGCCCCGCTGGCGGCACCCTAGGGGCAGGTGAGCTCACATCCCTCCCACCCGGCTTGGTGGGGGACCACCCGCCCCTAGCATCGCGCGGCTCCTGCCTTGCCCAGAAAAGGTCGTGGTCAAGATGTGGTCTCTTAAAGTCTGTTCTTCCTGGTGAAGGCCACAGCCTGCCTCCTTGGTCAGAAGTCATTGAACATTTTGCAAAGCGAGTAGACTGACATACGTAGAGAAATGTTATACAAATATGCTAATCAAAATAAACAAGTAAGTGTCCACGTCCAGTCATTGCTTCTAGCAAGACGTCTAAGGTTTTTCCCTTTTTTCTTTTTTTCCTTCTCTTTTTTTTTTCCTTTTCTTTCTTTTTTTTTGGGCGAGGGGCGGAGGCCTGCGAACACTCCTAGTAGCCCCACTCACCCATTAATTTCTCATTATAAAGCGGCACTATATTCCAGATCGTGTTGTCTAGATATGAAGATTGCACTTAAATCAACACCTAAACCTACCAAGAATAAATACAGCTATTATTACTGAAAAAAAAAATTCAGGAATGGAGAATGTGTAACTTCTGGGAGCTACCACTTGGATTGCTGGCCTGGAAACCAGAAATAAGACTGTGAAATACCTAAGAATACTGCTGAGTCGGTTGCACAAAGTGGAAGGCCAGCACATATTTTAGAGGTTCTGGGGGATTGCTTTATATTTAGGTGAGAACGCTGATCTTGGTATAATTGATATATAGACACTTATTGAATTGATGTAGGAAACAAAAATTGTAAGAAATTCTTGGGCAATATCTGAAAGAGAGCATTTAATTCTCTGCCACTGGAGAAAAGGGAATAGTTCAGCTTTCAAAATGTATCTCCATGATACAGTCAGCCAATAAACTATAATCCCCACTCAAGCAATTAGAGAGCAAGGGGTTGCAGTTGGGATTTTTAGCTTGGTTAAAGCAAATAAAAAAATACTGTAGAAGAAATGAGATCAAACTTGTTGAAACTTGGATTTGCAGAAATATAAGGTAGCTTGGAGAAGATGATTTCAGGTGGAAAATGACCTTTTTATGATGTGTGGGAAGGCATTAGAATGTCAGAAGACATGCTGGAAAGGAGATTTATTACCATAAGTACAGTTGACAAGTTCCGTTTTGTTGAGTATTTTGATGGAGGAAGGAAGCCAGCATTTCAGGAGGTGATTAAAAAGGCTCTGCAAAGTGTTCAGGAATCCAAGGCCTGGATGGGGAAGGAATGGGTTACTCTCCGTCTGCTGAGAGGCTCCTGGGAGCAGCAAGAACCCTGTTCCCCCAGAGATTTGCTTAGTCCTTATCAGAACGTCTGGACTAGGTGGAATATATGAGATAGGAGATGGAATGGATACCCTGTGTGTGTGTGTATGCGTGCGTTCTTGTAGGGATTTCAGTATAGATCATTTTTGTAGTAAAGTGAAGTTACATGTATATATTATTTTACATTCCAAAGGCCACATTCATTCGATACCTGCGCAAACCTCGTGTTGCCTAGAGGGCTAATGTTAGGATGTTCATTTTAAAGATAAGGAAATGATGATGAAATGAGGGAAGTGCTTTCCCCATTGTCCTTTTCTCTTTGCCACAAAAACGTTCACAGTATTTGTGATTCATCACATGAACTTTAAACCCACATGGGACCTCCACACATCCTCTTTTCTTGATCTTTCTCCTTTTCAGTTTGAATACTTAGTTGAAATTCTATTGAAATTTTTGACCCTTCTTTAAACTTGCTCACTGTCTATTCTCTTTACTTTGTTTTTCTCCTTAGCTCTTCTATTTCGTATATTTTAAATTTTACATACTTACCACTTTTTCTTTTTTTTTTAATTTGCTTTTCTGCTCCAGAGAATACCATTGGTGAAGACATGAAATTATTTTTAAGGAATGGGGATTGGTCATTGTGGGGACTTTTCTTCTGGGACTTTTCTTCTGCTGTATCTCCAGTGTCCACTAAAGTGCCTAGTAAATAGCAGGCTGTCAATAAATATTTGTTCAATGAATGTATGTCTACATGAATGAATGAATGCTTCAAAAGCATTTTGTCCATTTGGGTCTAGTATTTATCTATCTGCCACTGCTTTTTGTAAGGGAGGTTTGCTAATTATCGATAATTACTTTAAAGGAAAGTAATGAGCGTAATGTCACTGTAGGTCTCTGGACACTGGATGTGGAGATGAGATTCCTTCATTGTTTCTATTAGTTTTTTCTGACTATCAACTAATTGTGATGTTGGGATGCTTCTTTTCAGATTATCAAATGATGTTTCTGCTAAAGGCATGGAATACTGTTGCATGTCTATGTCTTTGCTGCCTCCTAGCCCCGCCCCGCAACTTTCTCTCTGCACAACCCTCAGGAAATGCTCCTTGCAGACGCCCAACCAGGAGTGTATTTTTCCTGGACCAGTGCCTTTTACATAGGATATTTCTAGACTTTTTCCTCCCTCATTAAATTTTACCTGCCACTTTTTTCCATTCCCTCTGGTGTCTGCTTTCCATACTGTTTTTATGCTTCCTAGGTAACATATTTTTATTTTGTGAGAATCAAATTATATCAGAATTGGAAGGTCACATAGTACAGCTTCTCTACCAGTGAAGCAAATCTTCTACAGCATTGACAAGTGAGAAGCAGCAGGGCTGAGAACGCAGTCTGTAGACATGAAACAGATGTGCATTCTGCCTTTTGCCAATTATATGACTTTGGGAAAATTACTTAACCTCTATAAGCTTCAAGACCTTCATTTACAAATGATGTCAAAATAAATTTCATCTCCTAGGGCCACAGTATTAAATAGGACAAGGCAGGGAGAGAACATGGAATGACTCCTTGCCAGTTATTAACTACTAATAAATATTAGCTATTACTAGTAACATCCTTGATAAATGGTCTTCTGGACTCCCTTTGAAGGTCTTCAGTGTTGGGGAGGAGATCACTACTTTCTTGAGTCAATCAGGTATTTTTGAAGACCTGTTGTCTGTCTGCTGTAAAAATCCTTTAGAATTAGCCTAAACCTGTTTTCTTCTTGCTTCCACCCATTGGTCCCCAGGGTTTTCCTGGAGAACAACAGAGTACATATGTACTGTTATGAACTGAAGATATGTGTCCCCTGCAAATTCGTATGTTGAATCCCTACCCCTCAATGTGGTAGTATTTGAAGATGGGGCTTTGGGAAGGTAATAAATTTAGATGAGATTATGAGTAGTGCTCTTATGATGAGATTAGAGTCCCCCAAAGAGGAGGAAGAGACAAGACAGCTGTCTGTTGTTTAAGCCACGCAGCCTGTTATTTTCTTAGAGTACCCAAGCTAGCCAAGACATGTGCCCTGTGTTTCATAAGCAAACATTTAACATTTCTAAACACAGTTATTATAGTTTATCTATATTTTCCCCATTTAAGTTAAGATTTTCCAGTTCCTTCAACTGTTGTTCATCCATAGTGGTTTCTTACCCCATCGCCAACTAACTGTTCTCCTCAATATGACATGTAGTTTACCTATGTGCCTCTTCAAAAGCTGCACTAGAGAAAGATGCAATGACCTAAGTTTTGTCTAACTAGTTCAGATTGCAGTGGAGATATTATCTCCTATGATCTGGACATTCTAAGTAGAAGTTGAGATCTCATTAAATTTCTTGGCAACCATATCGCACAGTTGGAGGCATATCTAGCTTGTCAACTACAACTTGGAACGAGAATAAGAGCTCCTGGTCTTTTTCATATGAAGCGCTAGTAAACCAGGTCCAGCCTGCTTCGTACACGTGTAACTAAGAGTGTGTCTAACAGCAGGGGTTAATATTTATATTTATTAAGTCACACTTAAAGGATCTGGAAAAAACACTTTCAAACTGTTATTCTCAAACTTTTCTTCCTTCTCAATATACATTAATGATGGTATTTACATGAAATACAAATGCCCATAGGAACAGGCATAATTGTATTTGAAATTTCCATCTGCCAGTCTTAACTCCATACTTTACTCTTCTGTGCAAAAAAAGCATATCAGAACCTGAGTGAGTAAAACAAAGAACTAAATGTGAAAAATAATAACCTAGGTTACATAGGTTAATATCTTCATGATACTAGGGAAGAAAGGCATTTCCTACACAACATAAAATGAAAGAATGAAGAAAGAAAGAAAGAGAGAAAGAAAGAAAGAAAGAACAAATAATAAAAGAAGCAGAGACATTTGAATTCATTGAAACTAAAAATGTACAAAGTGAAAGATATTTGAAACACATGTATTTGAAAAAGAACTAGTATGTTCCCCAATTATAAAGAATTCTTACTAATTATTAAGAAAAAGACAATCAATAAGGCTGTGGGTTTGATCTCCAGACCAGGTGCCTGTGGTCCCAGGTCCGGGTGCATATGGGAGGTAACCAATTGATGTTTCTCTCCCTCCCTTCCCTTCACCCTTCCTCTCTCTCTAAAAATAAAGAAAAAAATGTCCTTGGGCGAAGGTTCAAAGAAGGCAATCCATAGAGAAGTTGACAAAAGACTTAAATATGGACCTCACAGAAGGAGAAATTTGATTGAAAAAAAAATCATATGAAAAAATTAGCAATAGTAATCAGAAAAATGGAACTTAAAATTCAATGAGTTAGCACTTGATACCCAATAAAGTTGTAAAAGTTAAAATTACTGGCAATATCAGATGTAAGGGAGGAGTTAGAGCAATGGGAACTCTTCTACTCTACTGGTGAGAGTGCCAGTAGATACATGGATTGGAAAACATTTTGGCACAACTTAGTGAAACATGTGCATATGCTATACATTGCACAGTACAGAGGCCAGGATGCTGTAAAATAAAATCCCAGTGGTATTTGTCTCTCATAAAACCATCCAAAGTGAATGGCCCAGTTTTGGGGATACCCTCTTCCATAGTCATTCCACAGATTCTTTTTCATCCTGTCAATTCCGCAGTCATTAGGAGTCTTCTATATCATTAGTTGGCTCTTTTTTGGATCGTTGTCTGTGTTCACTTGACCTATAAGATGGATTGGGGGCACATTAATATCCCAGAGTGCGGGAAGGAAAACAAGACTATAGAAGAGTACACATGCAATTTCTTAAGGTCTAGACCAGGAAGTTCCTTACTTCCTTTTCACTCTAACTTCATTGGCAAGAACTTAGCCACATGGCCACAGGTGGCGGTAAGAAGGCTGGGAAATGTTTTATTCAGTCTCCTATTTCAATGGAGTAAAAAGTGAATGGACTGTAATGAGCAATCTCTGTCATACCTATGACACAGCAATTCTACTCCTGTACCCTAGAGACTTGTTTCTAACTTCCTACCAGGAGACACTGTACAAGAATATTCATAGCACCATTGTTTTAGTCATAAAAACATCTGGAAATAATCCAATTATACATTAACAATAGACAGAATAAATGAGTTGAGCTATGCAATGGAATATTGTATATTCAAGAAAATAAGCTACACGTAAATACAGACAAATTTCAGAGCAATGTTACAAAATAAACAAGTCACAGAATATAGTCAGTATTATATCATTTGCATAATGCTTCTAATAAAGAGAAAATGTGATGTTTAGGGATGGATGGTAAAACAAAAGAAAAAGAATAAAATCTCAAATGGAAGAATAATGTGTAACTGTCTTCCATGCAGAAAGAAGTAAATGAGATTGAGGAAAAGCACTCAGTCATACCGCCATTGCTCTATTTCTTAACTGGATGGTGAATACACGTGCTTCTTTTTTCTGTGTGTGTATGTTGAACAACAAAATCTTTCCTGAAAAGGCAAAATTTAAAATTCTCTATTTTAAGTAGACGATAACTATTAATTTGTGACACGTAGTTTGCAATATGTGTGAAGAAAACATAACCATTTTTTACCCAAGGTTGGATTTGTAGGGGGAATTTTGGCCATTCTGGGGCCAGACTTCAGGGAGGATACTTGACGGGGATGGGAACAAGTGCTCCTTCTATCACACAATGAGGGCTCCATCTTTCTCTATTTTGTCTCCTGGGTGGGTCAGCTCATCCTGTGCATACCTGTATGCAAATTATACAACAGAGTACATCATCTGTACTAAGAGTATAACCACAATTTTGATTTTATAAAGTAACAAGTCTATGTCAGTGTTCTCACCAATATCCTCAATGCAGCAGAAAGAGGAAGACATGATTCTAGAATCAGGATGCCTGTGTTCAAATCTTGGCTCTACCCTGTAACCATAGACAATCTTCTTGGCATCACTAAGTCTCCATTTCTTCATCTATAAAATTGGAATTTTAATAACATCTACTTTATAGGGTTGTTGTGGGGGTTAAACATATAAATATAATGTGTAATAATTTCACACATGCCTGTTACCTAGTACAGGCTTAAAAATCTTAAGTTAAAAAATGCAAGGGTAGAAGCATTTGTTTTCTCAGTTTGCAACTGGTTGATACCAAGAGATGTGGTAATGTAACATAATGTCTGGCCAAATATAGCCTTTTTAAATGTATTACATATGTGCACAAACTAGTTCTAACATATAATAACCTCAGCAGGTAATGGACACTCAATAAACTTTAGCTTCCTTATATTTTAAGATATTTAGAAGCTTTGTCCTGTTTCTTTCAATGTGTTATTATCCATGGATCTACTAATTAGAGTCCTAAGCTGTAATTAGGAGGTAGAATATCATACAAGAGAAAGTCACTTTGTCCAGAGTGTTGTAAAGTTTTGTTCTGAATTTTTTGCTTATGTCTGGAGGTCAGAATCCCAAGGGAACAATGAAGTAAAATAAAATAATGTAAAATTAAATGGGATAAGTGTATGTAAGCTTCTAGTACTGTAATTGTATATAATAGAAACTCAGTGCTCTTGAATTTTCTTTTCCTCACTTGGAGTTGTTTTAGATGTTGTCTTAAACACTAAAATAAATAATTAATATATCTTTGTCTTTGAAATTAGAGTCTGAATTTTGGAAATAGCTAAAAGCCACAGAAAACTAAGTGTGGTGAATAATAAAAGTGAGCAAGTTGTGTAATACCATTTTTAGTCAAAAACATTGAGATGTTTACTTGCACAGTCTTGTAAACTGGCTCTGAACACACTTCCAAAAAGGAGTGTATACTGTTTAGGCAATGATAATATCTTTGGAATAATTTTAAAGATTCTTTTTCATCCTGTCAAGCCATGTTGACTTCACTCATATACAGTAGTCATATCAATTATTAAAATATCCAAATCATTCTGTACCTATTCTTAATAGCCTCTGACTTAAATTCTGCTAAACAGGGCTGCTCCACCTTTCCAGTTGCTCCTACCCCCATGCTAGGTTAACTCATGGCGTAGCAAGGGGTTTGGAATCCTGCTTTAGTCCTTCAGCTAGTGCCAGTTATAACTGGTTGATGCCAGTGCCATCCATTTGCTAATTATTTTGAATATCACTACTCTCTGTTATCCTGTCTAACCAGCAATTTCATGATTCTGGCAATGCTTATTTGAATGTTAAGCATGGATAGTTTAAATAACATCAACAATATCTTTCCGAGATGACTAGAACAGAAAATTAGCAGTTCTTCTTTGGAATAACTGATCATCCTCAAAATAATTTCCTTAATAAAGTACATGCACACACACGCACACACACAAACACACACTTGCAGTACAGAGAGGAAAGGATCCTAAATATTTCTAGAATTAATTCCAATATCCTTATAGATGTTAAAGCATAATTAATTCTACCAACGATAATTCCAGGAGATTCCTGGGTATGATAAAAATAAGCAGAATAAATTCCTAAATGCTTATAAGTCAAATAGTACAGATCAGTATAATCTGAAGACTTGGTAGGAAAAAATATCCTTGAAAATCCATTTAGACACTTATGGTCTTTTTACTTTTACAATGTTCAGTTGTTTCCCAATGTATGCACCTCATTGATGTTTTTATTGGTTACAAAATGGTGATCGTTACATTTTTGTCATAAATAACTTCATCTTATTGGCAATTTTCTATTAGTGTTTTATTTGACATTAATTGTGACTGCCAGTTATTGACATCATGTGATCACACATTCAGGCTGTAGCAGCAGTTTGCCTACACTAATCCCAAAGAAGCTATATTCTGAAACAAACACATAAATAAAATGTTATAAGAATTTTATGACATTTTACATTTCTTTATATACGTTGAAAGTGATTCTGCTTTCCTTTTCCTGTTCTTTGCATTTTGCAAGATAGAAATAAAAGAAAAAGCAAAGGGAAATAAAACCAAAGAACCTTAAGATTCCCAGGGTCTCCGGCACCAAACAGAGTGCCTGGCACATAAAGGCATTCAATCAATCGTTCATACAAGGAGAACTATCTAGTAGAAATCATGTATCTTAAGTACTTTCGTCAGTTACAATTTTGGAGCTCTTGGCTGCAGGCCCTGTGGTACCAACAGTGAAGTTTGGAGCAGTCAAGGCCCCTGATTCTTTCCCATTTAATTTTTAACTTGAGAGAACTGCATGGTAGATGACGTGTCGGAGGTTTCTGGGCTCTGTTACCAAAGCTTTTTCATTTTGGGGGGGTGGGGGAGAGCCATTTTGCAAGCTATGGAGTGAAACGGTATGATAGAGATGCCAAGTCCAGATCGACACACTTTTCCTAAAATGCTGTGCTTGAAATAACTAGAGGAGGCTAATGAGACAAGGAGAAGGAAATGAAAACAGAAAGATGATTTTATATTTATTGCCCAAAGGCAAAGAACCTTGGGTTCTTTGTTACAAAGTGATAGAGCCTAGGCAATAATATGGTTCTCAACATAGCAGTATGTTGAAGTAAAATTATATTTTACTTCATATTAATAGTTGTATATAGTATGTTTATATGACATTGTTTCTATTAATAGTTGGATATGGTTTCATTACTTGAAAAAAAATCAAACTAGAATGATGCATTAATTACCTGTTGCCATATAATAAATTACCATAACACTTAGTAAAGGTAAATGTTTGTTATCTCTGTCTGCTAGGTCTGTAATTTGAGAGTGGCTCAGCCCAGCAACTCTGGCTCAGGGTCTCTCATGAGGCTAAGTGAAAAGGTTGAGTGGAACTACCTGAAGGCTTGACTGAGTTTGGAGGATCTGCTTCCAATATCTCTCACTCACATGGCTAGAACGTTGGAGCCTGACGTTGGCAGGAGGCTTCACTCTCTCCCTCTGTTAGCCTCTTGTCAGTGCTGCTTGAGTGTTTTCCTGACTGGCTGCTGGCTTTCCTCACAGAGCTATCTGAGAGATTACGAGGTGGTAGCAGTAATGTCTTTACAACTTAGCCTCAGATAATATATAATGTTACATCTTCAATATTCTGTAGCCAAACAGATCAGCCTTAATCATGTGAGAGAAAGCTATGTAAGAGTGAGAACACGAGAAAGAGATCATAATTTGGGGATCATCTTGGTGGCTACCAGAAATGGTAAAAACTTAAATTGTGAGTACTGTGCACCAGAGAGCAGGAAAATGGTTGTATTCTGACTTTAGTTCTCCATCTTTCTAAAAAACTCGTATTAATTTTGTGCCTATTAAGATTATCTCATTTAATTCTCTCCAGAAAACTATAAGTGAGATGTATTTTTTGGTCTCTTTTTTCAAGTGAGAAAATAGAGGCCTAGAGTGATTAAGGTTACACAACTTATAAATGACTAGTTAGGATTTCAATTCACTGTCACTCATTGGTTCCATTTAACACAATGCAGTAGAAAATAAACAAATAGGTAGAATATTGCAGATACTTAACTAATGAATATAGATAGAAGATGAGGTAGAGTCAGTGGTTTATGATCATGTATGAGACACTACTCAGGACATATTGTGCCTGAATTTTTATCAGAGCTAGATAAACTTTTAATTACTGATCTAGATTAGTCTCCAAGATCCAAGCACTGGTTTTTCATCCTGCAGACATGATTGTGCTTGATTCTTAGACTCTTAGTTACCAATGTACTCTCTCAGTCGTTTAAGTTTAGGAACAATAAATTTATACATAAAGATTCTAGGTAATTTACTGATAGTATAAAATTCAGTTGCAAGAACAGTTAGGTGTTCACTTTGATCTGACTAGCACATTTTTCCTCTTACTTAGAATTACTTAGTTAATTGTATCAGTTGGGATAACATAGGTTATGCTGCTGTAACAACCTCATGATTTCAGTGTCCTGAAATGACAAAGATTTATTTCTTGCTCAAACTTGTCCAACCCTTGTCAGCAAGGTGATCTCACTGTAGTGCCTCAGCAAACTAGGCTGATATAGGCTCTAAGTCATGTACTTCCAGGGAAGATCTAGGATTTGTGGAGTCTGAGCCTTACATAGTTTTGGGGTTTTTTTAAAAAGAAATAAAATACAAAAAGACAAATACAGAATTGGATATAGAGCCTTGAAATAGGCCTACACAAATGAGGGGCCCTAAAAATCAAGGATTTTTTAAAAGTTAGTTTTACAATAAATAAGTCTCATATTTTAATGATTTCTAGTCTGGGAAAAGGAATATAGCGGATCACACACAGATTATTCAAGCTTTAATCTGGAAGTAACACCGACTATGTTCAAAGTGAGTTGGGAAGCATAATTCTACCATGTGTCCCCAAGGAAAAGTGCTGAGAACATTTGGTAAACGGCGGTAATTAGTGCTGTTTACCAGATCAAAGGGCAGAGGCAGGAGAGATTCATGATTCGAATGTATAGTCATATCACCTTTTAAGCTTGCTACATTCACTTGTGCAAAATTTCTTTACCTACCTCTCAGTGGAATCACAAGTTAGCTTTCTTGGGTATAGGCAATGCGCATTTCATAAATTTCTCTTTTCTTTAAAAAAATTATCACCTTTTTGGAGTGATGCATTCTTTCTTCCATATGATACTTTCTTTTGTCAAGTTATATGATATATGGGGGGCAAAAATACTGGAATTTATTTATAAAAATTTATGTATTTATTCTTACATGTTTAAACTTAAATTACCTTCAAAGTACTCTCCAATAGATGCAATACACCTATCAAGGTATTTTTTCCACTGCTCAAAATAGTTTTCAAACTTATCAGTTTTGATACCTTTGGTGTTTCTGTGCTTTTTATTTCACCTCTTTCACAATGACAGAACATTTCCCCTTGAGGACATTTTCCATCTGGGGAAACAAAAAGAATCGCCTGGGGCAGGATCTGGTGAATAGAGAGGGCAGGGCATGAGGGTCTTGCCGTTTTTGGTCAAAAAGAGCTGAAGAGTCAGCCTGGTATGGGCCGGCGAGCTCATAAATCACTCATCATGAAATGGACAAATGCATTGAAAGAGTCTTTGAAAAAAATTCACTGAAGCCAGACACAGGCTTTCTCAACAAGGTCGGCAGTTTCAGTGATATAGATCAGTTCCTAGAACACTG
This sequence comes from Mormoops blainvillei, assembly GCA_004026545.1. Classification (NCBI taxonomy): domain Eukaryota; kingdom Metazoa; phylum Chordata; class Mammalia; order Chiroptera; family Mormoopidae; genus Mormoops; species Mormoops blainvillei. Next base: position 76,131 of record PVJD01004284.1, on the reverse strand, counting down.
TCACCTCAAGGGGGAACCTCTACTGTAAGGTGCCCACACTCCAGAAGATAATTCCATTTTTTTTCTTGGGTCCTCAACTTGTATCTATAATATATAGATATAATACTATATGTAGTACACTATATATCTATAGTATAATATATAATATAGAAATATAGTATACTGTAGATATATACACATATAAATATGCATATATATTAAGTATGTATACATATTTATATGTAGGCATAGAGACACATATGTATATATGCATAGATATGGAAAATCTCTATAGTAAACCATATCTATTGTATCTATATATACTATATATGTATATAGGTAGTATATATATTAATATAGATATACTGATGGTCAACAACTAATGATGGTTCAACTTACTATTTTTTAACTTTATAATGTTGTGACACTGATATGCATTCAGTAGAAACTGTGTTCCTTCTAATCGGGTTAGTGGGAGGCATCGTAGTACTGTCTCACGATGCTGGGCAGGGGCAGGTAGCCACAGTTCCCGGTCGGTCACGTGATCCTGAGGGTACACAACCAACATTCTATACTGTACTGTATTGTGTTTTTTGGATATTGTGTTTTTGCATCCCAACATATCTTCCAGACGCTGATCTGTATTTTCTGCTTCTGGTGAGAAGGTGGCAATTACTCTGAGATAAAACTCAAGGTAATTGCCCAACTGCAGGCTAATATATGTATTCTGAGTACATTTAAGGCAGGCTAGGCTAACCTATGATGTTTGGTATTAGGTATATCAAATACTTTTTCAATTTACAGTATTTTCAAATGGTGATGAGTTTATCCAGACGTAATCCCATCATAAGTTGAGGAATATCTCTTTGTATAGCTATATACACATGTGTATATGTATGTGTATTGATATTATATTATATAGATACTGCATATAGTATACCAGTAATATATAACATTTTTATTATATAGTATAATTTTATGAGATATGTAAATACATACTACATATAAATACATTGTATTTTATAGACATATACTGTGTATATACTATAGATATCTATATATATAAATGTGTAAACATGATACAATGTTTTACTAAGTTTTTTGGGTTTCTTTCAGGGGAGTTTGCCTATAGCCTCTGTTCTTATGTATTGATTTTCTAGTTTGTTGAAAAATATTTTAATGTTAAGTTCTTAGAAATGTATTGACTAAGGTATCTTCTAGTCTTTTTGTGATGTTGTCCATGCCCCAGATTAGAGAGTATGGTTGCTGTGAGAATCGTTGCTGCTGTGAGGATCTGACATAGTCATTGGAATCAGGTTTAGAACAAAGAAAAGTAGAACACATTCATTGAAAGGTTTTTGAGAGTACAGAGACAGGATTCACAGTTAACAACTATTTTTCAAAATGAATGAAATGGTTATATCTTATAGGTGTGTATTGATAATCATTTTACATTATTTGGAAGACAAGTCATCACATTTATTTGCAGTTAATGTGTAAATATGCCAAAAATTAGATGTGTGTTTAAGTGTATGCTCATGTTCATCTACCAAAGTAATTATAATAGACCACTTGTTTTCCCTAATGTAATTTCTTGTATTCAGCTCTCAAGTATCTATTTTAACAAAAAGGGGACTTTGGCTTTGATCATTTTTAAAATAATGACAACAGTATTTCTAAAATGTATTGCATTTATATTAATATACTAAGAAATAATGATTTAATTCTACTTAACCATACTAATTTATAGCATTTTTGGAAAAAAAGGTATTTTCTCTATTGAGTTGACTTACAGTTAACTTTTAATGTCCACTACAACGGAAAGGAGCTCGGACATAAGTAGCAATTTCAAACAAATAATGGCAATGGTTAAAATGTATTGAGTTTGCACAGTGCTACTTAATGGGTATAATTCCATTACATCTGCTCTTAGTGACTCTGAGATCTAATTTTTCCCATTTTATTGAAGAAGCTGAGACTCGGAGAGGCTAAGAAATTCAGAATCACACAGCTAATGAGTGATATAGTTGGAGAGCTTTATTCAGAATTGTAATGTATGGTTTCATCAATTATATTACCTTTTCACTCTTCCAATCATGAATAAATGTGTTGTCAGTAAGAAAGAGGTAATTAAGAGTTTTGCATAATGAAAAAAAAAGTGATTCATCTCTAGATAATCTACAGACGGGAGTTGATTTTGTGTTTAAAAAAAAGAATAAAAGGGAAAAAGACAACAAACAACTAAATATATAAATAAAGGTCAGTCAAACATAATTCATGGTGGATTAATCATCCTCATAGAAAGGACATGACCACTGGTTGATCCAAGGGCTGGACCTGGGCAGTTACAGATTCCTCCCCCTCTGCCCTGTCCTTGGAAGGTGTGTTCCACCCACTGTTCCCATAACCAGAGCTGTTCGAAGGCCATACCCTTGAGAGAGCAATGTGTTATTGAGACCATCTGGATAGATACATGACTGAACTGGGTTAAGGCCTTTGTATAAACTTTTAAGATTCTAGTGGTCCAGTGGGGAGATCTATTTGTTTTGTGGGTGCCTATCACAATCCTTGCACATAATTTCTCTTGCTTACTAAAACTCACCTACCAATCTGCAGTGCTATATGCCTTTCTCCTTGGTCTCTCCTTGCCCTCTATGTACACCATTCAGGCTGGAAGCCATCAAGTGGTGAGCTAACCAGGAGACAAAAGAAATGGTTCTTGGGAAAGGAGTATCTGCAGGGAAAATCCTGGCTCTGCCTTTAAACTCTGTGTAGGGAGGGGTGGTCCATGTCTTAGGTGCTTGTACACTACCATGTGAGTACAGAGACACCTTGAAAATACTGGCTGAATTAATCTGTTTGTTTGAGAAACTGTGCACAGTGAAGCTGGTAGGGGCCATTGATATCCATTCAGAGTCCGGCTTCCAGGGGAAAGACATCAATGATATTGTGCAATCCACTGTTGATCTGAGGGAAACTCATATTCCAGGAACAGTTACAGGCTGTGAGAAAGACCTGAGACAAAGACAGTAGTTGAAAAGCCAAAAGCCTATCCCACTCATCCAATAGATTTGGTAGAAATAACCCAGAAATAAATGCGGTTTCACCTTATTGCTGCCAGGATCTCACCTGAAGAAGTAGACTGTCAACCCAGCGTTGTCTGGGTGGGCCCGCAGAAAGCATTAAAATCGAAACAATAGTTGAGACCTGCCCCAACTGCCTCTATCATCCCTGTTCCTTCCCTGTATCTGCTTCAGCAGAGTCCAAAGCCCTATTTGGGGTGGGTGCCTCCCACACCCCAGGTATAAGGTGCAGGTCAAGACTGCCCCCAGGTAGGGGCCATTGGAGGCTACTGGAGACCTCATATTGAGCTCACTATTCTCTGATCCCCAGACATAAACAAAAGATGATGGCTCTGCTTGATCCTGGAGCAGAGTGTACTCTAATATACAGCAACCCTCAGAAGTTTTCTGGCCCCCTCAGCACCATTGATGTTTATGAAGCACAAGTGATTATGGTTACAGAAGCCCTTTTGACACTGCAAATTGGGGATTCTCCCCCACAAGAATACAAGGTTTTATCTCTTCTGTACCAGAAAATAGTAGACATTGATGTCCTACCAGGTCAGACTCTGCAAACCGCTATGGGTGAATTTTTTTTCTCTGTGAGGGTAATCAAACCAGTACTAAGGGGAAGTACCACTGGGAACTAGTGTGTCTACTGCCCTTCAAAAAGTGGTAACTGTCAAACAATATAAATTGCCTGAGTGAGGGAGAATAAGAAAATAGGAAAAACTATCCAAGAATTACACTGAGCGAATATTGCACACTCTACCCATAGAGCTTTCGACAGCCCGGCATGGCCTGTCAAAAAGCCAGATAGCTCATGGCACATCACCGTGGGCTGCTGAGAACTGAACAAGATGGTCCCCAGATCCATGTGGTGTACCAAGCACTGTTACCATCTTAGACACCTTGGCCACTGTCCTAGGAGAGTACCATGCTATACTGGATTTAGCAGATGAGTTTTTAAGTATAGCCCTGACTATTGCATCACCATAATCAATTCACCTTATATGGGAGAGACAACAATGGGCCCCAGAGTGGCTCACCAAGGCTACTCATACAACCTCACAACATGTCATCAGTGATAGTCCAAAATCTCTCCCTATTCTCCTTCCCCATATTAGTAAAACGGTACTATTATGTTGATGAAATAATGTTATCATGAAGACTTGCCTCTACTGCAGGATACTGCAGATTTTTCTGGGACATCTGTGAGGGAGAGGATAGGTGGTAAACCCATAGAAAATTCGAGGCGCAGACATCACCAAAAATTTTGAGGTATATGTAAAGCATCCAAATGCCCCCACCCCTATTCCTGTGACAGGCCCTGTGGTCTGTAGAGAGGAGGCGGAGCAAATTCCCACTAATGTCTGCTATACAGATGGGGCTAGTCAGGACAATCCATCCTCTTGGACTGAAGTAGTGATTCAGCCCAACATGACACCATCTGGATGGAAACAGGAGCAAATCACAACAGCTAGTGGGTTAAACTCGGTGGTTTGGCTGGTGATCACTCTTGAGCCCTGGCCATTAACTCTTTGCATTGACAGTGGGGCTGTTCTAAGGAGGTTAACACTATAGCTTGGACAATGGAAAGCCAAAGGGTGGGTAACCATGAATAAACCCTTGTGGGGTCAAGACCTGTGGAAAGGCATTTGGTTTCATCTGCAAGAGTCCAAGGCAATCCTTACTGTCTTTCATGTCCTGGTTTATGAGGTGCTGACAAACCCTGACAATCAGGAAGCTGATGCCTTATCTTGGCAACTAATCTTTCAGTAGATGCAGCAGGTTGGGTACGTGGAAAGAGCAGCCACCCTAGCACCCAAGGTGAGATGGCATATTGCCAATGATGTTGGATTGTCCTTGAAATACAGTGAATTGGTTGATGCAGTAACAGCATGTCTTGTGGTCCTGTGTGTTATAAATAACACCCAAGGCAACTGTCAAAGAAGCCTGGGGCCATCCACTGAATTTCCCAACAGATGAGGAATTGGCAAATTGATTACGTTTGTCCCCTCAAAGTGAGGGTCCTAAATATGCCTTGGTTTATGTGGACACTGTGTCCGGTGTAACCCTAAGTTTCTCCTGTTGCCATGCAAACCAGGCTGCCACTATTAGGGTATTAGAGAAACTAAGTGCTATGTACAAATACCCTCATGATGCGTGACGTTGGGCAAAACCCCATGACATGGGATGGAGGCTCCATCTCCCCTATACCCCACAAACAACAGGGCTAATCGAAAGGAAGAAAAGCATATTAAATCAGCAGATTAGATTACTAACAGGAACTGCCACCTTGGCTGGGTGGACTAAAGTACAGTCTCAGGTTTTAATACCTTAATCTGATCAACCAATATGGCCTATTGCTCCATATGCCAGACTGGGACTGCTGCAGACACCCAAGAATATAAAGATTTGGAAGTCAAGGGAGACAGCCATTGCCCAGATGCTCACCGTGGAACAATATGCTGTACTGCAGAGAACACCAAGCCCCGTCACGCCTGGGGAAGGCGTTATCTTCTGGAATATGCAATAGGACATCTCTCTGGGATGGATGGATTACTTTGCACCCTTAGATGTGAGAGCTCTACTCAACCTGCACCAGGATCTTGTCCTGCTGCAAGACAGAACTTTTGAAATACGCAATACCTGCAGTGGAACACGCACCAGTGAAGAGGGGAGAAGGTGAGGTGGGGGGGGGGCTGGTCTGTCATATTCTCTCCCAGTCCATCTCCTCATGCCTGACAGTGCTGCCTCCCCCGACCAACATGTATGGCGTCCACAACCTAGTCAAGTTCCTAAAACTGCCCACCTCCCTCTTGTCAAGACCAGATGGGCACGTTCTGTTATCCTCTGGTACTGTCTTTGTTTCCTCCATTGCCCTGGGGAACAGTATAGCACACCTTAAAGCTCTTACTATATTTACCCAAGAAGCCTTAAATGATAGCCAGCAAAGCCCATCTTCACTGAACACAGAAGTATCTCTAATGAGAAAAGCTGTCCTCCAAATTAGGATGACCCTGGACATTGTCATTACCTCATGAGGAGGCAACTGTGCCATTTTCCAGACAGAATGTTGTATTCATACCTGATGAGTCTGCTAATGTATCGTCTTAATTAAATCACACAAGGACACAAGTGAATGCCCTGAGTGATACAACCTCCAGCCTATGGGGCCTGATAAATCAGTGGTTTGGATCACGGGGCTCTTGGTGGGAAAAAAATTACTTATTTTGGTAATCATGATCTTGGTCTATGTTTTTTTCTTTCATGTGCCTACATCATCCCTGCAGTATTTGCCTCCAGTGCAGCCAGGTAACTGCCAAATGAGCCTCCTCTATCTAACAAAACCCCTTGCTGAGGGTTCAGAGCCCGCTGTGGAACAGGGGCGTGTGTAAGATTGTAAGAGCCAGTCTTGAGGAATGGCGTGTTGGAGAAGGTCAGCGAGGGGGAGTGACCGCTGGTTGGACGCAAGCTTCATCCAGACAACCAGAGGCTCCTCTCTCCCCTCTCGCCTGTCCTTTAAAGGTGTGTTCTCCCCACTGTTCCCTCAGCCTGAACCATTTCAAGGACACAGGCTTGAGAGAACAATCTGGTATTGAGACCATCTGGCCTGAATATGTGAAGCAAGAGAACCTAGGAAAGGCCTCTATGTAAACTTTTAAGTGTCTGACAGGTGGGTGCAGATAACTACTCTTCTTTCTGCCCCCCACCCAAGAAATCTTGTGTGCAAGCTCCCTTGCTTACTAAATATGCCGTTCACCAATCCGGAGTGGCCAGCTTCTTTCTCCAGTCTGTCCTTACCCTCTGTGTTCCAGGGTCAGTTTGCAAACCAGTGGTGGAATGTTCAGAACTTCATTGGAATTAAAATCCTATTTGAATTCTTTCCTAACTTACTAAACTATGATTACAGGAGCTTAATATTAGAGCGTGGGAGTACACATGGAAACTGTGTTTTTGAGATATTGCTTGTAATTTCTAATAGAGATGGGGATATTAGAAAAAACATCTGCAAGATATATTGCTGTTTCTTCATGCAAGATATATTGCTGTTTCTTCATGCATGGAGAAACTGGGTACGGATTACTTAGAGTTTGCCCAAAAGATCCGTGAATTAATGTTATTGTAGGTTGTTTATTTTTCCTGTGTTTCTTATATTAACGTGATGAAAAAACATTCAAAAGGATTAGGGAAAGAAGAGGATAAAGATAAACTTAAAACCACAAGATACAGATTTTAAAATTAATTTCTCTCCCACCAACTCTAGTCTCTTAAGTGACTGTTACATGGTTTCCATAACTTCAGATACCTAGTGGTAGAATACACAAACCATAGATTACTCAAATATTTATTTTACGGTAAAGTGCTTAATATTGTTACCAATGCATTGACACATTCACAGTATATTTGAGATTAAACCATAAACATATATAAAAATACTATCAGCTTATTATTAGTGTTCCAGTGTCCTTTCCCACTTTAGACAATACGCATGTGACAGATTGTGAGGATTCTGAATTTGCAGTTAGAATGTCTTTTTAACTGTGTTTATGCTACTCATATTTCCTTTATCATCTTCTTTCACTTCAATCCATAATTCTTAGTCTAAACTCTTGAAGCATAAACTATTTATAACATTCATGTGTGTCACAGCGTGCTTTTTATTTAAAATTTCTAAATAGGTGTCCATATTTCAAATCATAAGAAGTTAATTGATGTAGGAGAGTGTACACTAAAAAACAAACAAACAACAACAAAAAAAACCTCTCCCTGAGTCCAGCAATTAGCATTTGTTAAATGAAGTAATAAAAGTACAAAAGTTGTTCAGCCAACAGAAAGCCCCTTCAGAACTTGTGTTGATGCTATGAACTTTAGTAGAAAAGAATAGATACATCTATTACCTTACTAAAGGTATTTTTAACCAGAAAAATTATAGGTTAAAAAAAAAAGCACGATTTCTTTGGCACTTCTGCTTCTAACAAAGCAAACAGAAAAGGTCCGTGGTTTAAAAAAAAAAAATTAGAAAATGGTTGTTGAAAGAACACAGCACAATGCTGTAACATTAGTAATTTTTGTTCAGTGTTCCATAAAGCAGAAATATAGATTTTTAAAAAAGATTTTATTTATTTATTTTTAGAGAGAGGGGAAGAGAGAGAGAAAAAGAGAAACACCAATGTATGGTTGCCTCTTGCGTGCCCACTACTGGGGACCTGGCCCGCAACCCAGGCTGTGCCCTGACTGGGGACTCGAACTGGCAGCCCTTTTGTTCTCAGGTTGGTGCTCAATCCATTGAGCTATACCAGCCAAGTCAGTTTTTGTTTTTTTTTTTTAAATTCAACTGTCGATAGTTGTATATTTGTTGCCTTTTTAATGTTCATGGTTTTGATCATCTTTTTCCTAAATAAGTCCCTTTAACATTTCATGTAATAATGGCTTGGTGATGATGAACTCCTTTAGCTTTACTTTACCTGGGAAGCACTTTATCTGCCCTTCCATTCTAAATGATAGCTTTGCTGAATAGAGTAATCTTGGTTGTAAGTCCTTGCTTTTCTTCACTTTGAATGCTTCTTGTCATTTTTTTTTAGACTGTCAACTGATTTCTCAAAATATCAGTCTCTTTTTGCTTGCAATGTTTCTTTTGAGAAATCAGTTGACAGTCTTATGTGAACTCCTTTGTAGGTAACTCTCTGTCTTTATTTTTCTGCTTTTAAGATTCTCTTTAAACCTATGCACCCCTATGTTCACAGCAGCATTATTTACAATAGCCAAGTGCTGGAAACAACCTAAATGCCCACCAGTAAATGAGTGGATCAAAAATCTGTGGTACATTTACACAATGGAATACTATGCAGCAGAAAGAAAGAAGGAGCTCCTACCCTCATGACAGCATGGATGAACTGGTGAAGTATTATTTTAAGTGAAATAAGCCAGGCAGTGAAAGACAAATACCATATGATCTCACCTATAAGTGGAAACTTAATCAACAAAATAAACAAGCAAGCAAAAAAACCCCTCAGAAACATGGAAATAAAAAACAAACTGACAGGGACCAGAGGGGATGGGGGAGGAGGATAATGGTGGAAAGAAGGGGAACATATACAAAGCACCCATGGACAAGGATAATGAGAAGGGGATTGTCTTTGGGAGCTGGGGGTGGATTGGGCAGGGGAGAGCAATAAGGGGGAAATGGGGACAGTTGTAACTGAAGAACAATAAAAAAATTTAATTATTAAAAAAAGAGTCTTTATCTTTACCTTTGGCATTTTAATTATGATGTGTCTTGGTGTGTGGTCCTCTTTGGATCCAACTTGTTTGGGACTCTGTTTCCTGGACTTGTATGTCTTTGTAATTCACCAAATTAAGGACGTTTTCTTTCTTTTTTTTCAAGCTTTCAAATTCTTGTTCTTCTTCTTCTCCTTCTGGCATCCCTATGATTCAAATGTTGGCACTTCTAGAGATGTCCTAGAGTCTCCTTATACTCTCCTTGTTTTTTTGACTTCTTGTTTTTCTTTCTGTTCTGGTTGAGTGTTTATTTCTTCCTTATGTTCCAAATCATTGTTTTGAATCCTGGCTTCCTTCCCTTCACTGTTGGTTCCCTGTGGGTTTTTCTTTATTTCACTTAGTGTAGCCTTCATTTCTTCCTTTATGTTTTTGCTATACTCAATGAGTTCTTTGAGATTCCTGATCACCAGTGTTTTGAACTCTGCATCTGATAGCCTTGCTATCTCCATTTCATTTAGTTCTTTTTCTGGGGTTTTGTTCTGTTCTTTCATTTGAGCCCTATTTCCTTGTCTCCTCAATTTGGCAGCCCCCCTGTGTTTATTTTTGTGTATTAGGTAGAGAAGTTTTGACTCCCTTAGTGCACCTGTTAAGGTATATGGGGCAGAGCCTTAGTTATTTGCCATGGTGGGGCAATCTGCTTCACCACTTTGTGGCTCTGTGTGGTGGGAGGGGTCAGAAAGGGGACAATGATGTTGCCTGGCTACTGGGGGTTTGCTCGACACTCACTCCCTTTCTAGTCACTTCACCCACTTCCTATATGTGACTGGCACCCTTCTAGCTATTATCCTGGTGGTGATTCCCAGAGTGGGCAGGTTTGCATATGCTGTAGGTGGGTTCAGGGCCTTTAAACAGACCTTCCTGAAAAACTGGCAGTTTCTTCTGCCACCCCAACCCCCACTAGTTTTTACATCCAGAAGTTATGAGGCTTTATCTTCCCTGCACTGGAACCCTTGGCTGTGTGGTCTGGCCTGGGGCTGGGATTGCTAGCTCCCATGGTATCCCTCCCTATTATTATCCAGCACATGTGAATGTGGGACCATCTGTTCCACTGCTGCTTCTGCAGCCTCTGCATACCACACTGCACCACACCACATCCTCTCTGCCCCTCCTCTGTGACTCTGCCCCTCCTACCCATCAGGACGAATGTGGCTTCTTTAAATCCTTGGTTGTCGAACTTCCATTCAGTTCAATTTTCTGGCAGTTCTGGGTATTTTTTGTTCCGAAGTTAGTTGTAATTTTTTTTGCTTATTGTGCGAGGAGGCAAACTGTGTCTACCTATGCCTCCATCTTGACCAGAAGTCCAGGAATGAATTCCACTAGTTCATTTTGAAAATCCATTTTCTACATGGTTCAACAGATGTTTACTAGTCAGTTTAAAATGGAAATGCATATTAAAATAGTTCAAATTATTAACATGCAACACGATTTGTCCAAAGATGGAAAAGGCTCAATGAACTGGCAACCCCAGTGTATTTCTTTGAAAACAAGATTTTAATAGTGTATAAGACAATTCAGAAAGTGGGGAGGGAAGTTTTGACATTTACCAGACACTTTTCTCAGTGCATTTTCATGTACGTCCTCATTTAATCTACTAGATAACACTATTGTTAGACATTATTATATTCCTCATTTCAAAGATAATGAGAATGAGGTTTGGAAAGGTATTTCAGTCAAGCACTTTGCAGTGTGTGAAGATATAATAAGCTTTTCTAAGTGCTATTTTCTGCCAGTGCCTCTATGCTTTTGTTTACCCTCAGTATCCTCTGCTGCAATATACATAAAAGGCTCGCTCTTTGTCTCTGAACTCTTTTTTATTCTTTAAAACTCATTGATCTCACCTAGTGTCAGGTTCTCCTTCTTAAGGGCTCACAGACTAAGCACATACTGCACGACACTATATCTACTTGTTGAATATCTCTGCCGTAGCTCTCACTTGGCCGTTATACTGCTGAGGGCAGGGATCGTGTCTGAAACTTTTGCTTTTGCTGGGGTTCCCTATAAAATGGAATCTATTATATGCTACACTTTATAGAAAGATGAAATTTCAGGGCAGAAAGAGGAAGTGTGAGGAGAGCAGGACTAATAACATGGCGTTGGTCCAGTCATGATAGGATGAAGGATATAAAACAAAATGGAGTCATCTATGTCAACCAAGATGGCTGCCAGTCAGCAATGACACCTTGGTTCAAGAAGAAAACTATCTAAGTCACATCAGGCACCCTGCCAAATGCCTGCCAGCATGGCACACCCATGATATTGGCACATAAACATGTCTGCAGAGAGGGCGCACCTACTAATAGAGGGCTGGGGGCTCTTGGCACTGAGCCACAACTCGATCAGGTGCCAAGAATTTGGGCGTAATTGAGGTGGACTTCAGAGCCGCCACTGAGACAGCTAATGTCCCATCATGAGATGCTGTTCCATACTGCTCTGGGCCATGTGCTTCTGGTGGCTCTAGTGAGCTCCAGAACTTCTACACCACCTGAGGTGCTGCTTCAGTTGGACCAAGACACCCACTCGTGGATGCTACCTCCCAACCTGGGACTGAGAATCTGGTACACAAGTTCATTAATACCCTTTTGATGGTCATGAGTTAACTGTGTGTGATATTATAGAGGATAGGATATTAATGTAATGTTGATGTTCTATCTTGTGTGAACCTCCATTTAATAAAAGCTGAGTTTGAGCAACAGCCCTTGTAGCCCGCTTCTCATTCCTTGCTACAGCTGGGCGATCTACTTCTCTCAAAGCGGAAGTGCATCCTGACTTACAGGAAAGACTATAACACGACCCTCCTGGAGCGGTATGGCCTACAGGGGTTGTATTGAGAGTACTATCAACAAAGTGGGGCAGGGAAAGAGAAAGAGAAAATATAAGGCCATTGTTCTGCGCTGGTCACAGCCTCACAAGACAAAGCGGCTGGTTGCTCAGATGCATGAGATGTGTTCTGGGGCAGCCATGTGGAAATAAATGCTGCATCCTGGAAGAGTCACATGGAAGGAAAGATTGAGAGTTTGTCTGTATGCTCCTGCCTGTCTGTTGTCTTTCGCTGATTGAAGTTAGACCTATTGGATGTTACCACTCCGTGTACTCCTGGCTTGTCCCCTGGCCCCGTAGGGCAGCACTGCATCTGATCCTTGAAGTAGTGGAAGCAGCCATCATTTAACATTTTGATGTTTTTGTTCCTTATAAATGTATTTTATATTAATTTGATTTTTTAAAACATTGCATTAAAATGTACTTTATTACTTCGTTTTTTACATCCACTAAAATCTGTATCTTAAGTAAAACACCTCGCTTGCCCTGCCCTAGTCCCAAACCTTTGTATGAGCCCCTATTCCCACGTCTGGATTACCCAATGCGGCACTCATTTGAAATGGACAATTTGCATATCTCTAAATACAGGAATGCAAAGATCATAAGGCTCCAAACAAAGCCAGGTTCTCCTTAAGGCAATTTAATTAATTTTAAATTAATTAATTAATTAGACAAATACATATTACGGTGTGCCAGTAAAGGTGTTAGCAGGCAGCCATGCTATCATATCTAAAAATTTAATTTCTATGGCGACACCCTTTAATTATTTTTTGAAATTTATATTGATATATAACTAGTCTGTTTACCTTATATAATTAAAATGTGTGAAATACCCAGCAGTCTTATAGAGAAACCAATGCTTATGCTCAAGTGTTTGCTTTTACATCAAAATTACTGTTTTATAGAAGAATATTGAGAGCAAAGTCTATAAGCATGCCCTGCTTCTATAAGGTACATACTCTAAGATCGTCCTTTAAAAAAAATTGGTTGATGGAAACCTCATATCTAAGTATATTTGCTAATGTAGAATCTTGTATACTGGTCTTTTAAATATTTTCTTTATACTTGATGTATGACTTCTATTAAAATTTATATTTCTTTTAGTTTGATATTTGTTTTGTTTTTTACTGCACATTACATGATATAGAAACAGAAAAATATGCTGTTTATTGTATTTCAAGGAGAGATAATGCAAAAGGGTCCCGAGGAGGGTAATGATAACGAACTTCTCTGTAGCTGAACATCGCGTGGTGAGATACTATGTCAAAGCACACCCATGTACTAAATATATTCCACTGTATTAATATAACCCATTGGTATACTAAGTATTCTGATACAATTCTCTCTAAGGAAAAAAGTTAACTTGAAGCAGAAGTTGACTCATTACTGCAACACATACTTACTTTAAACTCCAATTGTTTTGGAGTTGATATCTAGGATTTGCTATATTAGATAATGAACAGATGCAGAAGGATGAGTGACTAAGAACATATGGTAAGAAGAAACTAAGAAAGATAAGCTAGATATCATTGGGAATTTTAAATGAGCTGGGGAAAAAAAGCCTGAAAAAAATCACTGAATTTTTACAATAAAGAAGGTATCAAGAGGGTATTGTGATGAGAAAAATAGAAATACCTGCAATAACAAGCTGTTTCGCCTTATGCTAATTGAAGCGTCTGGTTCAAATGTTTTTGAAGACCAATAAATAAACCTGCAAGATTGTGGTAGCTGATGATGTAATGGGACACAGAAGGTAACTTTTTTCTACCTGTTTTATTTTCAAGGCAATAAAGCAAAAGTTGAGGCATTAGAAGAAAAGGCAGTGAAAAGATCCATTTCAAATGGGCCCACCACTTTGGCCTTATGAAGGAGAAATATATTAAGGAATTAAAATAGGAGATTGAGTATAAAGCCCTAGCACATGACAAACAAAATTAGAAAATAGATTATGATCATGGTAAAAAAGGTAACAGCAATAGTGTTCACTTTGTTACAGACACTATAACTTAAGGAAATCTAGGATAAAAATGTGCAAGAGATATTGCTGATAACTTGTATCTCCTGGGTATGTTGCCTGTTTTCTAGTATTTTTTTGATGAGTCACTTTGTTTTATAAACTATTATTTATTCTAAACAGCACAATGCATAGCAATTATCCATATATTCTCTCGTGTTATTATGATTCTTTGCACATTGTTGATAATGAACCTTGATTAAGCAGAAAAAATTAGCGAAGTTAAATCTGCTCACATATATATCACCCCCTGCTTTTGTGTTCATATTCACTGGAATCAGGACACAAAATATGTCTTTAAATAAACTTTCACAAAATTGCTCTTTCAAAAACAGGACCCTAGTCAATCCAGTTTTTATAGACTCATTTAGATGTTTATTAAAAACAGTACCATTTAGTAAAAAATTTAATATTTCTTAATGGTTTATCATTTTTCAATATATTTATGTCTAGCATATCATTAAACAAGGGCACATATGATAATCAGAATGTAGTAAGTAGCAAAGAATATATGTATATATTATCTCATTAGCAGGGTATTAATAGCTAACAATTCTAAGGGAAATACACAGAATATGTATCAATGTGTCTGAAAATTTCATAATTGTCATAATTTTTAGTGATTTAAACTGTTTAGGAAGTAACATTAATTATGATTATTTCTATATTCTCCATTTTAAAAAGTCTAGGTAGATAAATTCTTCCTTTAATTCCTATTATTTATTTCAAAGTGACCCATACCATCATTACAAGAAAACACTTCAAAGATACCATATGATACCACTGATGAGTTATTTCTCTGGTATATACACTATAGTACATCTCACATACAAAATCAATGATAGCTTGTAAATGAAATGCCATCCATGCTTCTCAGCATCTCAGCAGTAATGCTAAGGAGTCTAAAAAACATCTTTTAGACAGAAAAAACATTTCATAATTATTTCCATTTATATCCCAGTTACCTTACTATGGCTTCAAAGGACTCCTTTTTTAAAAAGATGAATTTTGAAAACCATTAACACTAAACCAGCAAGAGATTTGCAGAAAAATAATAGTCATCTCAGGGAAGTAATCTTTATTTTTTCCCTAAAGATTTTATTTATTTATTTTAAAGAGAGAAGGGAAAGGAGGGAGAAAGAGAGGGAGAGAAACATCAATGTGATCCCTTGCCTCTCATATGTGTCACGGTTGGGACCGAACTTGCAACCCAGGTTTGTGTCCTGACCAGGAATCTAACCAGCAACCTTTCACTTTGCAGGATGACACCCAACCAACTGAACCACACCAGTCAGGGCTCAGAGAAGTAATCTTAGAAACAGCTTTGTGGCCATTCAGAGGAAATAATGTGCAAACACTTTCTTGGACCCTTGGAATATTGCTGTAATTTCTAAACTCAAAAATTGGAAAGATCAAGCTTAGTAGAAAAACTAGTGATGGAGATATGAGATCACTGTATTCTGCTTGGTTAGGGCTTGCAGTCGAAAACCTAGTTCATGCACCTCAGTGAAGCAATAGGTGATGGAGTCTGACCTGACATGAGAGGCTAAAGGATCTATTACCTTCAAAAGCAGAATATGGACCTAATTATTACAGAAAATGAATGCATGTCACTTCACCATTTCCATGTACATGGATTTTGAGTCTTGAGTAGAGTAGAAGATGAGTTTTAAAACAGAGGCTTGTAGAGATTGTTATAACGTTTATACCTGTTTTGTCGAAAATTTGTTTGTTTGTTTTTCAGTCTATGAGAGCATACCTAATCCCGTGAGCTAATTTTTTACCAGTGAATCAGCAACCTTGTCAAAGGTGATAAGGTTGCTAGCTTGGAGCTAGGGAGACCACCTCTTATTCCTTATACCATAGTGGTGGAGAAAAAGTAGCCCCAAAAGAAAGGAAAAAAGAGAAAATAAACAATTAAAAGGTGTATCTTTCACATATTATTGGAGAAAAATGAGTTATTGTGGTTTCACAAGGAAAAGAAATTCCTGAGATCCGCATGGGAGGATGGGGCTCTGTAGTGAACTTTATTGGTGATGTAAAATTAAAGGGGTTCCCCTCCTGACTCTCCAATGTCCCATCTCCATCTGTCTCACCATGGAAAAAGTCCACTTTTGTCATTAGTAGAGCCAAAATAAAGGCCACTACCCAGAGTTTCTGCTCCATATTAATGCATAGCCTAGTTCAGCCTCTGGCTAGCTTAACACATGTCTCCAGCTGCAGTCCATTGTTGTACTATGGTGTTCAGGCTCCTTCCTAGAATCTGTGTGTAGAGTCCCTATGGCCATGGGCCATGTGGCTTTTAAGGCCTCATGTCTATGGAGAGAGGATGTGCTAGTACACAGGGCAAGTGTGAGTCCCTAGCAAGAGAGAGACAGAAAAAGAGAGAGAGAGTGTATTCTTTGTTCACCTGGGGTTATAACTAGGAACTTGGGTTTGGGGATGGACCAGGTGCTTTTTCAAAAGAGCCAATCAGTTTCCTGGGCTTTTGTGGGCTTTGGATGGGTTTACATCTCCTACTTAGACTGACAGGCCTCTATGGTCCAGCACCTCCCCCTACATGGCCCAACGGTCTGGTACTGGAGTGGGGAAAGAAGGAGCATTAATCCCTTCGGTGGGGCAGTGCTGTGGTTCCCTGGAGCGTGAAAAGCTGTAGCTTCCTGGTGAAGCAAACAGGCTAATGCTCTCCATTTTATTAGGCTTAACGTCTCCTTCCTTTTGCTTCTCTTTTCTAGCTAAACACTGATGGTATCACAAGGACCACCAAAATTTCCTCCGAAAGCAACTTAAGTGAAAAGATTTAGCTGTAAGAATAGAATTATTTTTCTTTTTCATGCAGGCAGCTTGATATTTCTTCAAATATTATTTCCTAACAAATATTGCTCTGTTGAACTGTTGCAATAGCTTTTCATCAGGAAAGAGGAAGTATTATTATCTGCCTTAAATTCTTAATCCTAAAGAGATTAAAGACTGCATAATTCAGTGGAGTTAAAACAACTCAAAGCAAGAGGTTTGAAAGGCAATCCTGGCTGATTAGTAACCCATGGAGGGTTAACCTGAGAAAAACACCTCTGAGGCAGGAGATAGTCAGGAGTGAGGAAATTATGTAGGTGCCCCAGGACTAAGACAAAGGACATCGATACACAACAGAGGCCCTATTCTAAGACCAGCTCCTCAGGAATGAGATAACTCTGGAGGTGCCTCAGGACTAGAACAATGGACATCTATATAGGACAGAGAGACCGTTTAAGACCAATTGTCTCCGCTTCCTGGAAAAGCACTGAATCGTTGTGAATCATGACTGTACCTAAACAGAAGATGCTACATGACCCCTGTTTCATTATAATAATATTATAATAAATTAACACTTCACCCCCCCCCCTTTGTGATCAACCAAGGAAAATCATGGGAGACTACATATGCAGTGGCTTAAATATAATATAACTACCTATACATACACAATAAAAGCCTGCTGAAACTAGCCAGGAAATATTCGCCCTATAAGAATAGAATTCTTCTGGTCACTGAGCATCAACCTCTGCTCGAAGTAGACCTGCTCCTATATTCTGTGGAGTATACTATCACTCAATAAATCTGCTCTCTCTCTCTTTCTGCTGTAAACTCTGTGTGTTTGGTTCAATTCACTGCTCACGATCGCCAAGGACCTGGTTACCTGTGCTCACCTGTGACACCTCCAGTTAGTACCTTCTCCACTATTTGCAGTCTACTGAAAGTTGTTTTTCAGGAATTTGTAGACAGATTATAGATTCATGCAGGAAATAGTGTTAGAGTCTATGGAGGAACAGAAGTATGTAAGTATGTAAGTTATCCACACACAAGGAATATAGTCTGAGTGGTGTGCCTAATTTTAATTCTTAGATTTCATGAAAGATTTGCAGAGACCCTCTCTATAGGTAACTTCTCAGAAACGTACTGATCATTACCTATTCCCATCTTAACTTTCTTAAAATGAGTGTCAGCTTTCAACAATCTCCTGAAACTTGAAACTATGTTGTGGTTTACTTCTTGCCAATTTGATGACTATTTTTGATTATCCCCTAGGGAAACTCTGTCTCTTTTACCTTTAGTATTACGGATGTTTGCTTGCTTTATTTCTACCACTTTGTTTGAAAAATTCCTTTTAGTCCTTTTGTGGCTCTTTGTCATTCTTCATTCTCCAGCTAAGGGTTTTAACAAAATCTCAACTCATAGATTCTACTTTCTCCTTCTCTGTCCATTTCTGAGACAGCTGCTGCCTCCCTCTCTGGAGTAATCTTTCTTCAAATTAATGCCTTTGAATTGACTGTGGCTCTCATATGTTTAAGTGTCTCCTATCTATATCATTAGTCCTAAATTCTTAACCTTTTGGCCAGTTCCAGTTGAGTATTTTAACATTATATCAGTAGAAATATGCTTAAAACTCACATTGTCACAGCTGTTGTATTCATTTTTGTCATTGTCACTTGCCCCCACTCATTTTTTCAGCTCCAAAAGATCTTCTGTTCTTCTCCAATATATATTATTTTGCAAAAACAAGAAAGCAAGAAAATTAGCCCATTGGGTTAACCCTTTGAAATATCTTCTGTCACCTTTGTCTAATACTTATCACCTCACCGCAGTAACAACTGCTACTGTTTTGTAATTATTCTTCCTCCCTTTAGTTTCTCCTTTTCTTTCACCAACCATCCATATATTTACAGAACACCTATGCATGGTTAATTTGTGTAACACCTAAATGTAAAAATTGAGTATTTCAAAATACTGAATAAATCGTGTTAATTTCAATTGTTATATATTCCAATAATTTCTCTTCAAATCCACGCTTCTCAAGGGGGTCATTCAAGGTGGTCCACAATCTGATCTCAGGCTGTAATTTGCTTGGACCCATCTTTACTTGTTCCTATTCTATTCTGGCTTTAAGTGTAATGATAGTATTACCTTTTATTGACATTTTTCTCAGTAATTCAGCCTATATGGTCTCTCATTTCTCTTAAATTCTATAGTTTGTGACACATATTTAATATTTATCTATCTCTGGCTCTATATTTTAATCTATCCATCTGTTCTGTAATAATAATTTCATGTTATTATACTCATTATCTCATTTAACCCTTAAAAATCCCTATTATTCTTATTTTAAAGAATAGAAAACTAAAGCTTAGAATGTTTAATTATAGCAAGAGATAGGTCTAAGTTAAAAAAATATTAGACTTCAGGAGTGTGGTTTTTCACTACGCTATATTAAAGTATTTTGCCTTGTATTATTGTTACCATCAGTAACAATTGCTAATTATTGATGGGGAAAGGGAGCAAAAGGTATTAGGCATTGAGTTTAATAAAATGGGGAGCATGAGGCTGCTTGCTTAGCCAGGAAACTAGCTTCATACCCCAGGGGGTTACAGCATTTCTCCACCAGAAGGAGTAACATGCCACCCCTCCCCACTCTGGTACCTGATTGTTGGGGGTCATTGGAGGAGGAGCTTGACCAAAGAGAACCGTCAGTCTATCTAGGGAGTGTAAATCCACCCAAAGCCCATGGAAACTTGAGAAGTTGATTGGTCATTTTGAAAAAGTTTCTGGTCTTTTCCAAGCCTAAACTAATATAATCTCAGGGGAATGAAGAAGTGCTCTCTCTCTCCCTCTTTCTCACCCAGTTACCCAGACTTGCATAGCGTATTCGCCTGTTTTCTCATGGCCATGTGGCCCAACAAACTGCATGGACCAATGTTGTGCAGACTCCACACGTAGGCTCCAGGAGGCAGCCTGAATACCGCAGCACAGCAATGGGCTGCAGCTGGAGACACACACTAAGCTAGCCAGACATTGGACTGGATTGAGCTTTAATATGACACAGGATCTCTGGATATTAACTCTATTTCTGGCCCTGCTTTTCCATGGTGGGATGGACAGAGACGGAACATTGGCAAGTCAGGAGGGGAACTCCCCCTTAATTTTACATCATCAGTAAAGTTGACAATGAAACCCCATCTTCCAGTGTCGGTCTCAGGAAATGTTTTCCTCAGGAAACTGCAAGTACTCCACTTCCACTTACAGCATAATTCACCAGTATTTAATAAAATCATTGATCAAGTGGGTATCCTGAAGACCTGGGTACAATAAACAAGTGGATGAAAGTTTTAAAGTTTAAAGTCTAAGGTTCCCAATTGTCGATATGCAGCTTAAAGCCCAGGTTCATGATTTATACTAATGTGAATTTCTCTAATGGCATTATAATTGTAAACACTGTAATTGCTAGTGCTTAATGAAACTTTAGTATCAGTTATACTGTACATATTTTCTTATTTACATATCGGAGAAATCTAATTACATAGTTTTTCCAGCTTACACACTGGAAAAAACAGAAGTTCAGAGAAGTTAAGTAAACTGTCAACAGGCACAGGGTAAGTGCCAGAATCAAGAACTACATGCAGCTACATTCAATTTTTGTTCCTGCCCACTTTACTATGTATCCTCTCAATCGATACTTAGTGATAAAATACTCTCCTGACCGCTCCTGGGGGCTTGAAAGAACTGAGAATAAAAACAAGCTTGGGCAACATTTTCCCATGTAAACAGAGGTTACTGACTCCAGTACTGTGACAGTGCCATCCTGCATCTGGTGGTGCACTCCAGGTAGTGCTCAAAGGTCGCAAGGTCTCATTTTCCAAGTCTGTTTGAGGAGCCATTTACACCTTTCTAGATTTTCTTATGGGAAGAAGCTGAAGACATTACTGTTTGGTATTGTTCTGAGTCCAGAGTGAGTTGGAAATCACAGAAAAAATACATGCATCTAGATTGAGAACATTTTGGGAAAATTGGATTAATGAATGAAATGAGTAGCTATTTATATATTTATGTATCTATATCATATTTGTTACAATAAGATTGGAAACATATTCTGCACTTGTGAAATTTTTAGTTTGTTGTAAGTAACCATTTATTATTTTGTTGAAAAAAAATAGCCTTCCAATTGGTTTTTGTTTTAAAAAGCAGGTTATATATTAGGGCATTGAGAAGAAATATATTAAAAAATTTTATAAATTACTTGGAATATACAGAGCTTCAAATAAATACTTAAGAGTATTGCAAAGCCTCTGATATTCCACTTGCTACTATATTACTGATTCAGGGACATTGTGGATAATGAATAAGGGCAAGTTGTTGACCAAAAATAGGAATTTTATTAACATGAAAATCATCACTTGGGAGAATAATGACTGAGTGGAAGATAAATGATGTTATCATTCACAAAATAATTTACTGAGCCCTGGCTGGTGTGGCTCAGTGGATTGAGCATTGGCCTGCAAACCAAAGGGTTGCTGGTTCGATTCCCAGTCAGGGCACATGCCTGGGTTGCAGACCAGGTTCCCAGTAGGAGGTGCACAAGAGGCAACCACACATTGATGTTTCTCTCCCTCCCTTTCTCCTTCCCTTCCCCCCCTTCTAAAAATAAAATAAATGAAATTTTAAAAAATAATAAATTTACTGAAACTTTTGGTAAATTGAATGTCAGCAGGAAAATTGTTTTGTTTTCAAGACATTTTTCCTACCTTAAACCCAATGAGATGTACGTAGTTTTATTTTTTCTAGATTAATGATATATAACATTAAAAAATACATATGCGAGACCTGTCCAGAAAAAGTCCATCCATTGTTAATATAATGAAACCGATTTGCATGACATCAATGTAACCCAGTAACCAAGGAGAGTGGACTGGAATGAGCATGCGTGGATAATGACAACTTCACTGTACTAGTCAGTGGTGGCAGTAGATGCCATCGAGTGAGCATGTGTACTGTGTGACTATTTCATTCAAACTGACTGAGCAAGAAAAGCAGCAAATCTGCATTAAATTTGGGTTAAACTTGAACATTTCTCCACAGAAACTATTTGGATGATTCAGAAGGCCACAGCTATGGGCAACTGGTGATTGGTAGTTTCATCACAAAAACACACCTGCTCATCCATCACATTTCATGAAGAATTTTTTGGCAAAACATCAAATTGCCAAGATAAATCAGCCCCTACAGCCCTGATTTGTCACCCTATGACTTCTGGCTTTTCCCAAAACTAAAATCACCTATGAAAGGGAAGAGATTTCAGACCATCAATGATATTCAGGAGAATGTGATGAAGCACCTGTTGGTGATTGGGAGAACTACATGAAGTCCCAAGATGCCTACTTTGAAGGGAACCGAGGCATCATTTTCCTATGTACAATGTTTCTTGTGTCTTGTATCTTCTTCAGTAAATGTCACTATATGCCATAGTATTTGGATGGATACTTTCTGGACAGACCTTGTGTATAAGATAAACAACAGTATAGTGATAGAGAGAAAGATGGGAGGGGGAAGGTAGAATGGAGCAAAGGGACTATAAATGGGGACAGAAGGAGACTTTACTTGTGTGATGGGTGCACGATGCGGTGTGCAGATGATGTTTTGTTGAGCTATACACTTAAAACCTGTATGGTTTTGTTCACCAATGTCACCCCAAGAAACTAAAAATAAAAAGGACCACAACTCATATTACTTTCACATTTCTATTTCTAGTTCATTGAGCAATAAAAGTAAATAGTGCTGTGCTCAATTAAATGTTGCAATCCAAAAGTATAAGAAAATTCGAAAGTATAAAACATGCGAAATTCTAGCACATCCGGGATTCAGGAGCAAAAGTGTTTTGGCTGATCTATATAACATTAGCATTTTTCAATGATCACAGAATCCCAAGCCAAAAACAAACAAACAAACAAAAACTGTTCAATGCAAATCAAAGGAGTCTAACCAAATCTAATAAACTATATTGGCAGCCAGGGTAGGGGAGTTGTGAAGGATACTGGAGGGCAAGGTAGGCTGAGAAATGCACTCAGAACTGTAACAATTTCATTTGAGTTGGTATGGCTTTATTTTAACAGTAACTCTTAGTTAATGTTCTATTCTTTCGTTGCGCAAGTCTCCGTTGTAAAGAGTATGCTGGGGCTTGTTATCAGATAACTGATGCCAGAAAACCTGTGCTAAAGAGCCACACAGTGAAAATATATAGAAGGACAAATTTGTAAATAGATGAAGAATTTTTATATATGTTATGTTCCATTTCAATGAAAACATTGTTCAAGGTTCTTCTGTGGCATAAAAAATGTCATAATTTATTAAGACTAACTGTATGTCAGGAACATACGAAATGCTTCAGGTTTTGATTTCTGCAAATCCAGTCACTGTTATGAAATAAAATATAAAGGATATGTCACCCAGTTAGGACATCAGGGTAAAACGATACTGGTTGAGTTCAGCACAATTAACTACCTCTCCTTAGGAAGAGCTGGAGTTACTCTTTATTCCAGGATTGTATGATGACAAAAATGGATTAGTCAACAAATATATTATAATCCATAATATACAACTGGAGTGTTAATGTAAACAGAAATATATGAAGCAGATTATAAATGCAGATTTGTAAAACATAAGTATATCTAGAGATTCCTGGTTATTAGGCCAAATATCTAATGGTGAAATAACTTCCTAATATGCTCTATATTACTTTTCATAGATAATCTGAAGCTCGAGGGGGACAAGAGCTTTGCCAAAGATCATACCACTGGTTTGCCCGAGTCAGATTTCGATCCCAGGGCTGTTTTAGGTTTAAGGCAAACACTATGCTTAGTTTATTATACTACACTGCTTTTCTATACAAAATCACTTCTTGATCATTTGGTGAATCTAATAGTGTTTCTGTCTAGCTCCATTATCTCTTACTGTATGTACATATTTTTTTGGTCCTTTTGCTTCTTTACTCCATGTTCTTCCTGCTGTACCCCCATGTCATCTACTCTGGTTTAATCCAAGTCGATATAGTCACTGTAATGTACTTAACGTCTCTATTTAAAAATATTTAGAATGCAGTGCCTAAAACATCAGACGTTTGGCCTTAGCAAAAGAGGCTGTGGTGCTATTGCTATTAATTCTCTCCGTCTTGAGGTTTTACTTCAATCACAGTAAACAAAGAGTGGCAATGAGTATTCTATGTCCCTGAAAGTTTTCTTCTGGACTGAGCAATGGCTATGTTGGAAGAAACTGATAGGTAGCAAGAGGACTGCTGTTTGGGTTCCCTTTCCTCTTCGTCTCCTTTCCTCTCTCTTCTCCTCATCTTACACTTCCTCTCATTTTATTATGTCAGGAAGTGCAGCTCTAGCTCCTTAGACACCCTCAGGTTTCTTGCCTTGAAGGGCCCACCATTGCTCATCAAGGAATTCCTCAATGAAAGTGTCTGCCATCATTTTTTCACATAGGTCATATTTTTCCAACTTTCTACTATGTTACAAGAGGTGTGTGTCAAATGAGTTACCAACTTCTCTTGTCTTCAAACTGAAGCAACTTCAGAGTTTTGCCGTAGTAAGAACAAGAATTCCCAAAGTCTTCAGCAGGTGTTTGGGTAGTTTCTGTGAAAAGGGACTGGTTAGAAATGAGACAGTTAGAAGCTGAGCAAATTACATATTTTTTAGAAATATAGTAAGTAGTTCAATCTCTTTTGTGTCCCTAGTTCTACTAAAAGGTTAAGAAAAGAGTTTATGGCTCAGTGATATACGCAGATATGTAGAAGGAAGAAGGTATTTTAAAGGATAAGAGACAGTGAAGGGGTGAAGGACCACCGTTGATGATACTGACTTGCTTTGTGTATTCTTTTCCAGGTCTTTCACAATTCACAATCGTTTTGAGCATTCTGTTACATGCAAGAGAAATTTTGATGGAGTCTATGTTATGGTTTTTGGCTTGCTTATGAGGAAGGGAGCAGGGATTATGGCTCTGGATAGTCACCTTCCTTGAGCACTTGGTTTCATAGAAGGAGGGAACCCAATGAAATTGAAATATTGAAGTAAGAAAGATGATACTGGCAAGTACAGTTGGGAGTCAGGTGATGAATGACCAGTTTGCACGGAAAATAGTATCTCTCCAACACACATCGTGTGTAGGATAAATCTAAAGGGTTTACCCAACTAAAAGCCTAATGTATTATTTCTTAATAGTAATTATCCTTTTTCCTTGTTTGGTTCAGGTCTAGAAAAGGGTATTTTAGTCAAGGTTGAAAATGACTCCTAATATCTTAATTTTGTCCTTTGTATTGTCCCTGAGTCTGACCAAAGTACAGAAGAAGATTGAGACAGAGACATGGTGGTTTTAGTTTTTCAAGTTAATATTCTCATTCTGAGGAATTATTACAAATCCTCTCAGTAGGACTTTAGAAATAACTGTTGATAAATTAATTTTGACTGTTGTGTGCTAAAATTGCTCCTCCCCACCCCATATCTTGATCAAGACTTCCAGGAAGTTGAAAAAAGATAAAAACAAAATATAATAAAAATAATTGGCAAAGTTAGAGAGGCAGCACCTCACTCAAATGAAATTCAGATGAAGTCACACATACGGGAGTGGGCAAAAGTAGGTGTATAGTTGTGAATATGCAAAAGAGAGTGTATGCTTGTATGATTGATTAATTACTATATTATTTTATTTGTATTATAACTATAAACCTACTTTTGTCTGCCCCTCTCTCTGTATACATATCAAGTTAAAATCCTTTTATAATCAGTTACTCTAAAACATTGAGTTAAATCAATGGGGGTCCTTAGTCATCGGTTCCAATCCAATAATGAAGGTAGAATAGGAAATGCTATTTCTCATGGAATTACTTTTGTAACATAAATGATTGTTCAAAACCATCTGATGATACTAGCCATATTATTTCTCTAGGTTTTAGTTTTGTGACACACTTATTTGCATTTTTTAAATTCCAGGATTTTCTGATAGCTTGATCTAGTAACCTCATTGATTTAAAAATTCTAAAGCTGGAAAGGACTTGAGGAAAAAATATTTTTTTC
Source organism: Mormoops blainvillei (assembly GCA_004026545.1). Lineage (NCBI taxonomy): Eukaryota > Metazoa > Chordata > Mammalia > Chiroptera > Mormoopidae > Mormoops > Mormoops blainvillei. The sequence continues at coordinate 50,101 of PVJD01004284.1, read as the reverse complement.
AGAACAATTTCTCAGTCTCAACCCTGAGTGATTGGACCATATTTATGTTATGGTAATAAAATTCAGACACATTGTCCTCAGGATGGACTCAAGTTTAGTCTCACAGAATGCAATGCTAACATCTTTTTCTGCAAATTTTAAGATTAAATCTTGACACATTAATGATTATATACATATAATTCATTATTGACTACTGATACACTGAATACATAAATAGAGGGATTGTTTATAATACAAAAATATATAAAAAGTATGGTAACAGGAATATATGAGTAGTATAAGAGTTTTTTATAAATTTATTAATATATAGGCAGGAACTATCTATTGATTAACGTGTGCGATCTTGATGAGTTAATTACAACATTTAAGCTAGTTTTATATTTAGCCTGTAACTTAAAATAAGTTTGAATTTCTTAGTTTGTTGACAAAGGGCAAAGAGCATTCCTATCATATGGAGAGGTTTGTTTTAATAGATTCAAGAAGCAATTGCATTGTCAAGAGCTCTTGCATATCTTCAAATCTCTCTTTTTTGGCTTATGAATGTGGTCTCGCTTGAATTTTTAACTAAATTTTATTGGCAGACGTGGTAGGTTGAATAACGGCTTTCTGACAATTCCACATCCTAATCCCTGAAACCTGAGAATACATTCTGTTACATGGGAAATGAGAATTGAGGTAGTAGATTCAATTACAGTGGGTCATCAGTTAACCTTGAGATGGGCAGAGCTTCCTGGATTATCCAGGTGGGCCTAATGTAATCACAGGCATCCTTATAAGTAAATGGGGGAACAGGAAGTCAATAGAGCAGCCTAAAAAGGTAAGAAAATGGAATCATCTCTAGAGCCTCTGAAAAGGAATGTAACTCTGATAAAACCTTGATTTTAGCTCAGCGATGCTCATTTCAGATTTCTGACCTCCAAAACTATAAGTAATTTGTCATAGCAGCAATAGGACACTAATATAGCAAGCAGGACTCTATTTTATAGCCTCAAAATTTTCACCTGCTAATAGTAAGGAAGTTCAAATAAAAGATATTTGAAGTTTATAGGCCCTTGTCAGGTAGCTCAGTTGATTAGAGCATTGTCCTGATACACCAAGGTTGAGTGTTCAATCTCCAGTAAGGGCAAATACAAAAATTGACTGATAAATGCATAAATAAGTGGAATGACAGATTTCTCTCTCTCTTTCTCTCTCTCTCTCTCTCTCTCTGGCTCTCTCTCTGGCTCTCCCCCTTCCCCTCCCTCTCTAAAATCAATGAGTGCAAATTTTTAAAAAAGGTATTTGATGTTTATAATTCATAACCTGTCTAATAAGATTTTATTCTGTAATGGACTTTCATTTTAATACTTCCTAGGAAAAAAATAACAAAACTTGAGAGCCATGGTGGTGGTTATGATCTCAAATGAATATTTCAGATCTTGAATAGATTTTGCCAGAACAGGCTTTTCATAACTACAAATTCTTTTATTTTTTTATTTTTCCCAAATACACTGGGCCTGGAGACACTGGAAAATGACTCTAGATCCCAGCATCTCCTAGTTACAGTTCAGAAGCCCATTTCAACACTGGTAACTTTGCCTTCTGTCTTGCTGACCTTACATAGGATTCTGCTTCTCTACTGAGTTGTGTCTGAAGGAAACTCATTGGCTCTTTGATTGGGTTTTCCTCTGGGCACCATCTATCATGCCGTGTTCAGTTCTACAGTCTGCCACATCAGGGCCAGTCTCACTTAAACTCAGGCTCAGCGTCCAGGGCTGTTGCTTACCTGGAAGGGGCATTTAGATAGATTCAGTGCCTGTTTCTCTGAGAGAAAAAAAACGGTGAGCTAAACCCCAGGGCATGTCTGAGACTTACCTAGGTATAGTTTGGGATGTTTCTCATGCTGAGAATATGACAGGCTTCTAAATTTTTAAAACAGATTTGCCGGCTGCCTGAAAGTTTGGCATCTAAAGCATAGGATTTCTTTCTAAAAAACAAAAAGTAATATTACATCTTTAGGCAATGTCAAGAAGTGTAATCAAGAGTTGACCGTGAGCCAACACTTGACATCAGCTCTGTTGAGATATAATTAATGGAGGCTAAGAACGTGCTAACTGTTTATTTCCCTAGGTTTTCTAAACTGAGTCTCTATGTATCAAGTTAGGTCAGCCAAAATAACATACCTTAGTGATATTAGCTTAGTTCTTTATAGAAATGCTTTCATGAATATATGATTTAATGTTATGCTCTAAGCTTTTATAGAAGGTTGATATAAGAAATGGCCATTTGAACATTTCTTCAATGCTTGAGAAATGGTAGTTGAAGACTTTTTCCATTATGTAGCCTAGAATCTCTCATATAAGACTTCACATAATAAAGACCTCCTAAATTTTGTGTTGGAGAAAAAAATGTTTTACCAGGTAAATTTTTCTGCTGCTTGTTATTAGCAAGTAAAAGCCATATATGACAATAGGTATTATTTACAATAATAGTATGCAAGCAAACAAAACTGTATAAAATCATTCAAAATAAAGCGCCTTCTCTCTTAACAAGAAGTCTCCCAGAATAAATTCTCCAAGTTGTAAACGCTGATTTTGAATGCAACCTTGTCCTACCCTATCCCTCAGGAAAATGGGACTTTGACAAAAACAAAATGCAAGTGAGGAGTTTCAGAAGGATGTTCTTTATTCTCTCTGTATGTAAATTTGATAGGAAGCAGGGGAGCTTCTCTGTTGAGTGGTTAAGACTCTGGTTTAATTAAATTCCTGATCACCCCCCTCACTAGCTGAGGCCTCGAGCTATTTACTTAACCTCTGTTTCAACTTCCCACCTGTAAAGTGGAAATAATACACTATCTGGCTTCTAAGATGTTGGTGAAGGTTAAATGAGCAATTCTTAAAGTATTTAGCACAGTGCCTGACCTGTAAGGCACAAACCTCAGTAGCTTTGGTTACTGTATAAATGGATGTGGCAGGCGATGGTGATGATGATGATTTTGACAATGACGATGACCTCAGTGAAGGCAGAACCAAGCGGTCCCCAACCTTTTTGGCACTAGGGACCAGTTTTATGGAACACATTTTTTCCATGGGCCTGGAGGCGGGGGATGGTTTCAGGATGATTCAAGCGCATTACATTCAAGCTCGCGTCCTGCCGCGTGGCGCAGTTCCTAACTGGCCCAGACCAGTACTGGTCCGCCGCCGGGAGGCTGGTGACCCCTGCAACAGAGGGGAACCCTCTCTTCCTTCACAATCTTTTTGGCTCATATCGTGGCACATCACTGTGAGCTTCCTGCTGAGGAAACAGCTGCCTTCGGAGGCTGAACGGGTCCAGGTAGGAAGAATGAAGGCTTCCTCAGGAATGATTCTGAACTCTGTTTTCTTTCTTCAGTTGGAGTAAGATTTAGACTGAATGCGCTTTTTTACTTTGAGCCTCCTGCCAGCTCTGCAAAGACAAGAATGGATGGGTTAATCTTGGGGAAAGAAAAGAACGAGTTCTATTTTGTTTGGGGGTAAAAATATAAAAGGGACGCTTTGGGGTCGTGCTTGGTCTAGCTCACGTCATAAGACGGGCGATGACTGCGTAGGGATTCGTGCAGAAACCCCAGCCAGGGCAACAGAGTGTATTGCTGGAAAACTGGTTTTCTAAGTCTTTGTTTCAGGACCTGTATACTTAAAAATTACAAACGATAGCAAAGAATTTTGCTTGTGTGTATTATAGGCATTGATATTTAGAAGTTGATATTGAAAAAATTTAAATATTTATTCATCATCTAATAACAATCTATTATTATTAATAATATTATTATTAATATCAATCTATTACATATACATATAGAACTATTTTTATAAAAGTAACTGTATTTTCCAAAGCAAAAAGAAGTGTGTAGTGTGGCATTATTTTACATTTTAAAAAATTTATTTCATATTTTATTTAATCAAAGACAGCCGAACTTACATGTCTTCTTCTGCATTTAGGCAGTTTGAATGTGTTATTTTGGTTCCAGTAGACAAAGCAAATCCAGCATTACAAAGATATAGTTAGAAAATTTTAGATATTTTTTATACTACCCCACACTACAAGTGGTCATTTCTTAAAGGTTAGTTGCAGTGCAGAAACTGAAACCATGTCAATGAACTTTTCAACTCCATTATAATTATTAAACTATCTTTGCATATCCTACCATGCTTCACTTTTTAACATCATGCATTTTTCATTTGGAAAATGTTGGTCCACTGAATTATGCAGATTTCCAAATTTTGAAACATTTCATTATACATTGTTAAATAGTAACATTTGTTAATCTCACTGGAAAAGTCTGAATTGAGAAGCTGTCAAGCTCATAGAGACAGATATAAATTTTTCAAAATTCTGGATTTGGCTTGAAAGCTTAAGCTTTATCCTTGCCAACAAATACTGTCAGTTGTTTCCTTGAAATGCCAGGCTCGCTATGTTCATTTTTGAGAAGCTACCTGCCAAAGGCCCGAGTCTGAATAACCAAATAAACTGAGGGCTCTACGAGAAAAGCAGATAGTTCAGCTTGCAACTCCAACCATTGCACAGGCTTTTCTCTGAGACAGTCATCGTATGTCAGTGTACAGCAAATGTGATTTATATTTAAAAAGTCATGCAGTCAAGGGCTGTGATGAAATAAAACTAATAATCTTTACTGCTTCATTAAGGACATGTTTGAAACTGACATTTTTATTGCAAGGGTGTAGCAGTATAGAATGTAATGACTACTAATTCTATTTGGTGATGCTGCTTTGTCTTATGCTTAGGCATCAGCAGTTTCACCCACTCTTGCTTTTGCAGCATCCAAGCAAGTATTAAGACAGTGAAATAGGCAGGTAATATTTTAGCATTATTATCAAATGCTATGTCTTTTTAAAAAGATTTTATTTATTTACTTTTAGAGAGAGGAGAAGGGAGGGAGAAAGTGAGAAACACTAGTGTGTGAGAGATACGTTGATTGGTTGCCTCTCACATACTGCTAGCCAGGGACCTGGCCTGCGGTCCAAGCATGTGCCCTGACTGGGAATTGAACCGGTGACCTTTAGGTTTGCAGGCTGGCGCTCAATCCCCTGAGTCACACCAGCCAGGGCTATGTCTTATTTCTGGAAACCTAAGTGAGATGATAAATTATGATGGGGAATTAGGACTCAGAGATCTGAGATGGGGATTTAAAAGAACATGGGTGAAGATTGTCTATGTCATCGAAAGCCTCCAATTTCTACTTCCTTGTATATCAGGTTGTATATCAACCTTTCTAGCTCCTCATTTTAGGCACCAAGGCCTGGAGAAGACTCTGATGTCACTTTTTAGTTATATTTTAGTGTTAATTTAATTAGTTTGGTCAGCATAACTCAGTATACTCATATAAAAAAGTGTACGTGCATATTTATATGACTTTAGAGTTACACAAAGGTATATGCACTGTTATGGGATAAATTGTGTTTCTTCAAAATTCATGTGTTGAGGTTTTAACCCCTAGCACCTAGACTACGGCTGTATTTGGAAATAGGGTCTTTAAGAGGTAGTTAAATTTAAGTGATGTTACTGGATTAGGCCCTAATCCAAGTCCTTATAAGAAGAGATTAGGACATGACCACACACACAGGGAAGACCACGTGAAGAGACAGTGAGGAGACAGCCATGTGCAGACCAAGGAGGCAGGTCTCAGAGGAAACCAGCCTTGCTGACATGTGAATTTTGGACTTCTAGTTTCCAGAACTGTGAAAAAACAAATTTTTGATTAAGCCCCCCGGTCTGTTGTCCTTAGTATGGCAGCCTTAGAAAACTAATACATGGATTACTAAAAGAATATCAAGCATCAGTGCAGAAGTAGAGATGAAGATTAAGTTATAGTCAATCATTTGAAAAACATAAAAGAGGATGAGGTGTTAACCGTGGCTATTTAGTATTCATTGCTGCCGCTTGCACTGCCGGTCTCTCTAGGCTCTGAGATCCAACCTCAGTCTTCATGCTCCTTATCCCAACTTTCAGTTCCCAAACTCACACTTTTCAAGTGAGTAGGCTGCATTTTCCAATATTTTTCTTGAAAACAAAACCTCACCAATGCTAAGAGAATGCTACTGTCCAAATAGATTATAGATTTGAGACTTGACAGTGTTCAGCTGTCAGTGTAGAATATTCTAAAGTCTGTCTTGCTATTCAATGAGCATCTGCAGACAGCAGCATCAATATCATCTGAGAGTTTGTCAAAAATCCAGTGTCTTGGGACACACCTTAAAACTACTGAATTAGCATCTATATTTTAAAAATACTGCCTTGTGACTTTTATGCATAGTAAAGTTTGAGACACACTGCACTAAAGGAGTGTGTCTAGAAATATATCATTTTCTTTTATCAGATTCAAATATTTTATAGAAAGTCCAGGCTTATAATTTCCTGAAAGAATGTGCAATGTGTAGCAGTTTGCCAGGTCATGTACAGTACACTTGTTTCTGAAATCATTTTTATAGTATTTCAGTCACCAGGGTGACAGTATATTTCGCTTGACATATGACTTCTCTCTTCTAGGAAAATCCAGGACATGAGGTGGTCCTGCAGAAAGCAATGACATTTCTCTTTCAGTGTCAGTACTTCATGGGGAAAATATATTTACTACCACAGTTACCAAACAAACAAACAAACAAACAATAAAAAGAGACGCTATATGCATTTTCAACAATTGAAAAGTTCGTCTCATTCTTGCTATCTTTATTTTTTTCAGTATTCAGTGAGAATGTCCCCAATTCCACTATAAATACAAAGTGTTCTGAGTACATATTTCCTATTAAATCATTACTACATTGTATGCTTATCTGAACTACTCTACAAGTTCATTTGTTGAGTCTAGGCTGGAGTCCAGCTGTTCACTACACGGTGGCAAACAGCTGGATGTCTTAGAGATTTCTTCCATAGCTTTTGTAGATCAGAACGGGATGTATTTACCCAAGAAGTATGCCGTGGGGCTACGAGGGTCTGCCAAAAGTCTCTCCTGTTAGCGATGATGTTCAATCTGGTCACGTGTTTACTTAGTGGAAACACTCGCTTGTTGCTACAGCAACAACAACCGGTTAAATTGAAAAAGAAAGTTTTTTTTTAATCTTCATAAAGTACTATGGCTGAAAATCACTTCTGAAAGAAGTTGCCAGCAGTATCATTTTATTTGTATATCTTACAATATTGTGTATTGGGATAAATGATATAACTGATATTTAGGCCTGCCATATGTTGCTTAATATTTTAATGACAATGCTAGTTTTAGCACAAATGTCCACGTAGGGAATTTACATCATTTATTCACACTTTTAAGTTGTTTGTACAACTGTGAGGATGAATTTAATCTTAGACATGCTGTGATAGAGGTATTCACTGCTAATCTCATATAACATGACCTCCATAAATCAAAATAACAGTCTTCCCACTCACATATGCTGATATTTCGCCAGCCAGCTGGTCTAGCTTGTTCTTGGAAACCTGTGTCATCCATTGTGTCTACCCAGATGTTCCTACAGACATTTGCCAAAACTTGCCCAAATGAAAACAGAAGAATAAAGAGAGGGATTTGAGATCTTTCCGAGAGATTTTAGTCGAAGGTTACTTTTATATTTTCATCACAGTCATTTCTAAGATGGTGTAATCATTAAATATCTGAAGAATCATAGTATGTTATCAGTTAATGATCACTGGTATTTCTCATGTTTAATGATAGTACATTCTGGGTAAATGGGCTGGCCCTGGAATATGTAGTGTACTTATACAAGTTTCCAAAGGTTTTGCAATAGCCGTACTTCTAAAAGATTAATGAAAACATATAGCAATGGGTTACCACTCATTGTTTATTTTCTTTTTACAAAAGAGAATGACTTCGGGAAAATACCATTAATTATCTAAAAGTTACCAAACTCTCAAAATTTTCTACAGAAAAATCCTAAATCATTAATAGCACATTTTATGACTTTATTAGAAATTTGCATCAATGTGCTAGTTAAAATTTTATATAAATACAAAACAAAAGAATACCTATTTCCTTTTCTTTTTTAAAAAAATAAGCTGTATCATTATTAGTACACTTTCATAAAATAAAATTCACCTTTTTACGTGTGCACAACTATACGATTGCTATAAAACTAAATAAAAATAAAAACAACACATCAAACTGCATGAACTATAAAAGAAAAAATACACTGTTTTACACAATTACAGTATACAGTTATAGCAATTATACAACTATATACATCTGATGAGTTGTGAAATGTATATAGTTGGGTAATAATCAGCACAGTTATTATGGGCTGAATTGTCCACACTTCCCCACCCCCAATTCATATGTTGAAGCTGTAAGCCCCCGTACCTTAGAATGCGAGTATATTTGGAGATAGCGCCTTTAAGAATCTAATTAAGGTTAAATGAGGTCATATGGGTGGGCCCTGATCCCATATGACCAGTGTCCTTATAAGAAGACAAAACTTGGGCACACGAAAGACATCAAAGACATCCCTGCATGGAGAAAAGAGCATGTGGCCTGGCAGCAAGAGAGTGGTCATCTGTAAGCTAAGGAGAGAGGCCTCAGAAGACCCCAGTCCTGCCAGCAGCTTAATTCTGGAATTCCAGCCTCTAAACCTGTGAAAAAATGAATTTCTGTTGTTTAAACCATCCAGTTTGTGGTATTTTTGTTATAGGAACTCTGGCTAACTAACAGTCATGATGGGACCTTTCCGTTCCTCCCTCAAAAGTCTCTCCTGCCTTTTGCAGTCATTTCATTCTCAGTCCCTAGGAATCTCTGGCCTGGTAACTCTCTCTACGGCTTTGCCTTGTTGAGACCAGAACGTCATATAAATGAAATCCTACAGATGTAGCCTGCAGAGTTTGGCTTATTTCAATAGAGTAAAGCTTTAGATATTCATACATGTTATTGTGTGTTATCACTAGTTTGTTAATTCTTTTATTGCTGAGTAGTATTCCACTTTTCAGGTGCACCGTGAGTTGTTTATCCATTGGTTTTGGTTTACGTTTCCCTGAGAAGGAGTGATATCGAGGGCCTTTTCACACAACTGTTGGCAGTTTTTATATCTATCTTGAAAAAACCTAGTTTGAGATTCTCTGCCCATTTTAAAATCAGATTATTTTTGATTATTGACTTGCATAAACTCTTTGTATATTTTAGATATACACATCTTATCAGATATATTACTTGCAAATATTTTCTTCATTTTATAGTTGGCCTTTTTATTTTATTGATGGTTTTCTTTGCTGTGCAGAACATTTTAGTTCAACATATCCATATTTATTTTGCTTCTGTTGCATTTTCCTTTGGTGTCAAGTCCAAAAACTCATTTTCAAGACCAATGTGAAGGAGCTTACTTTTATGTTTTCTTCTAGGAGTTTTACATTTTCAGGTTATAAATTTAAATATTTAATCCACTTTGAGTTGACTTTTGTGCATGATATAAAATAGGGATCCATTTTCATTCTTTAATGTAGCTGTTCATATTTTTCCCAACACCATTTATTGACGAGACTATCCCTTGCCCATTGTATATTTTTGGCTTCATTGTTGTATTTTAATTGCCCATACATGTGTGGGTTTATTTCCCAGTTCTCTATTGTTTCATTTATTTATATGTTAGATGTTATGCCAATACCATGCTGTTTTCATTACTATGGATTTGTAATTTAGTTTGAAATCAGGAAGTGTGGTTCCTCTAGTTTTGTTTTTCTCAAGATTGCTTTGGCTATTTGGGGCCTTTTGTAGTTCCATACACGTTTTACGATTATCTTTTTCTACTTCTATAAAAATGATATTCAAGTTTTGATAGGGATGGCATTGAATCTGTAGATCACTTTGGGTAGCATGGGCATTTTACCAATATTAATTCTTTTAATCCATGAGCATGGAATATCTTCCCATTGATTCAATTTTTTTTCAATTTTTTTTTTTTAACAGTATCTTATAGCTTTTAGTGTATGGATATTTCACTTCCTTGGTTAAATTAATTCCTTTTTCTTTTATGCTGTTCTAAATGGCTTTGTGTTCCTAATTTCTCTTTCTGATAGTTTATTGTTAGGGTATTAAAATACAACTGGGTTTTATATTTTGATTTGATATCCTCTAACTTTATTGAAGTCATTTATTTGTTCTAACAATTTTTAAAAATAATATATAAATAAAGTACTTAGGGTTTTCTGTATATAGTAACATTCCAAATGTGAGTAGAGATGATTTTAATTCTTCCTTTCACATTCGGATGCCTTTCATTTCTTTTTCTTGCTTAATTGCTCTGGCTAGGACTTCTAGTATTATGTTGAATAAAAGTGATTAGCAGGAACATTCTTTTCAAGTTCCTGGTCTTAGAAGAAAAACTTGTTATCACTAAGTATAATAATAGTATAATGTTAGCTGTGGGCTTGTCATATATCATATATGACCTTTATTATGTTGACATATGTTCCCTCTATACGCAATTTGTTGAGAGTTTTTAAAATCATAAGTGGGTGTTGAATTTTGTTGAATAGTTTTTCTGCATGTACTAAGATGATCAAATTAATTTTGTCCCTCATTTGTTTATGAGATGTTATGCATTGATTTTGTGTATGTTGAGCCATTTTTGCATTTCTGGAGTAAATTTCAGTTCATTATGGAGTATAATCATTTTAATGTTGAGTTTAATTTGCTAATATTTTATTGAAGATTTTTGCATCTATATTCATTAGAGATATTGCTCTGTAATTTTCTTTTTTTGTGCCATCCTTGTCTGACTTTACTATTAGGTAATGGTAATGCTGACCTCACAAAATGAGTTCAGAAGTGTTCTCTTCTAATTCTGTAGAAGAGTTTGGGAAGGATTGGTAGTAGTTCTTAAAATGTTTGGTAGAATTCATCAGGAAAACTGGTCCTGAATTTTCCTTTGTCAGGATTTTTTGATTACTGATTAATCTTCTTATTAGTAATTTGTCTGCTTAGATTTTCTATTTCTTCATGATTGAGTTTTGTTAAGATTATATTTTTCTAGCAATGTATCCATTTTTTTTAAGTTGTCCAGTTTTGGTGTATAATTGTTCATAGTAGTCTTTTATGATCCTTTGTATTTGTTTGGTATATTTTCTTTCATTTCTGATTTTATTTATTTGAGTCTTCTTTCTTTTCTTATTGAGTTGACTAAAAGTTTGTCTTTTTATCTTTTCAAAAAATAGTTCTTTGTTTCTTTGATATTCTCTACTGTCTTTTTAGTCTTTTTTTAAATTGATTTTTACTGTGTTATTTGCTGCTTACTTTCTTCTACTAATTTTGGACTTTGTTTTATTTCTACTTTCTTGAGGTATAAAATTATGTTGTTTGTTTGAGATCTTTTTTACTATGGACATTTACTGCTATAAACTTCCCTCTTAGAACTGCTTTTGAGGCATATTATAATTTTGGTGTGTTATATTTCCATTTTTACTTGTCTCAAGATAATTTTTGATTTCTCTTTTGATCTCTTTCTGACTAATTTTTTGTTCAATAGCATGTCATTTAATCTCCATTTTTGTTAATTTTTATTATTTTCTTCTTGTAATTAATTTCTAGTTTTATGCCATTATTTTTGGAAAGGTGCTTGATATGATTTCAGTCTTCTAAAATTTATTAAGACTTATTTAGTAGCCTAACACATGATCTGTTCTGGAGAAAGCTCTGTATACACTTGAGAGGAATATGTACTTTGCTCTTTTTAGATGGAATGGTCTGCAGTTTCAGTTCAGTGTTTCCTTATTTATTTTCTGTTTGGATGATCCATACATTGTTGAAAATGGTTATTGAAGTTCCCCTACTATTATCATATGACTATATTTCTCCCCTCTTCTGTTAATATTTCCTTATATACTTAGGTACTCGTATATGAATATATAAATATTTATAAATATTATATCCTGTTTTTTACTTGGCCACTTTATAATTATATAATGTCCTTCTTTGTTATGACAACCTCTGGCTTAAAGTTTTTCTTTGTTTGTTTTTGTTTTTGCCTGACTTAACTATTCCTGCTTTCTTTTGGTTTCCACAGACTACATTTTTTAATCCCTTAATTTTCAGCCTATATGTCTCCTTAAAGCTGATGTGAGCTTCTTTTAGGCAATATGTAGTTAAGTCTTATTTTCTTATCCACGTAGGCAATTTATGTTTTTTGATTAGGAAGTTTAGTCTACTTATATTTAAAATAAATGGAGAAACTGGGGGGCGAGCCTTTTTTCCTGATTGTCTTTGCTGGACCCAGTATATAGCCATGGTGGTGATGGCTACTCCTGTGCCCATTAAGAACTCTTTATTTTTTGCTATAGCACTGTGGGATTTGTGACCCAAGCCCGTTTGATAATCTGAAGCATGTGATCTTGGGCCTTATATTTTGGGCAGCAACCACAAAGGCTTGGGTGCCGGCCTCATGTGTAGGCACCTATCAGGGAGATATTGGTGACCCAGAGAGGTCTAGAGGGAGAGGGCTGGGAGGTGTCAAGAGGTTTTCTAATTTCTGGGTTGGATCTCAGTCTGTCTCAAGATATGTGCTAAATTAGGAGCCTGATGCTCAGACATTATTTTTTTCAAATTATGCAAATAGGCATATTTTAGGGAAAGACAGGAAGAGGGTTGTTTCTGCCTGCCTCCTTTGCAGTGAACCCTGAGAGGGGCAGATGGCCACTGTAAGTCCTTGTGAACCCCTTCAGAACTGTCTTTGTTTGATATATAGTCTTGTGGACCTCATGGATGCAACAAATACCACTGGCTTTTAAAGCTTCTTAGTTCTAGGTGGGGGTCTTACAAGTTGAGACAATAAATGTAGGGTCCAAACTCTGTTTCTAGGGAGGAGCTGGTAGTTGGGATTTCCCTTTCTATTGTATGGTGCAGTGCCAAGGGTGGGATTTATGGTAAGAGTGTGTCTTTACCTTTCCTAGCCATTTCGATGTGGCCGATGTGGGTATTTTCTTATTAACCTAATGTGTAGGAGTCACTCAGCTAGTTTCTGTTTTTCTTTCAGAGTTAATTACTCCATGTGTAACTGTAGAGTCAGTGTATTCAGGGAAGAGGCAAGTTCAGAAGCCTCCTATGTCACCATTTTGAATTTAGACCAATGGCCACAAAAACCCATTGTTGACAGAATCTAATAACTTTAATCTTTATCATTGGTTCAAGTGTGTGGCATATAATATGTTGCTTTTTTTCAAAGTAAAGAACATTTACCGAAGAATTTCCATTCATGGTCAACAATTATTGAGCAGTATGTTCTAGGAATTATGCTGGGAGTTTTCATAGTATATTTCTTTGGTAATTTCAATGACTGAGTAAAATTTTATTTTGTATTATTTATTTGATTGCTTGGATTTATGAGGAGGAAAAAAAACATGCAAATAACCAGAGCTATATCTATCTGTGAATAATAAATGATTGTGTCATCCAGGAGTTTACTATATGCAAATAGAAGTACATTTTATTTTGTTATTCAAAACAAGATCAGTTCATAAATTGGCCTTTTTAACTTCCCTCCTAGTTTTTTTTTTTTGCTTCTAATATTAATATCTTATTAAAGGTAGGTAGTGAATAATTTGGAGGCCAATGATTAATAAAGTTTGGGTTACCTAGATTTTCATAATTTTTAGCTGAGCTATTCCATTTATTAATGTGGGTGATTGTTATTTTTATGAAAAATAAATTTTTAACCCTATGAGTTCCTGTGTTATCTGATATAGAAGGTACAAATAATGATTCAGACTCAGATATTGTTTACAAGAAGCCTTTTTTTTTTTTCCAGGAGAGACTACAAGATTTATACACTTTAAAAATTCATTAAAAAATTAGAACAGTAATGCTCCTAAGGAGTTATATAGGTTCAGAGAAAGGAACGATTACTGGAGAGAGGAGGAAAAAGTTTTGTGGAGCTGGTGGCATTTGAGCTCCACTTGAAAGTTGTGCAGAATTTGTAGAGGTGAAAATGAGCAAACCGGGATGCGTGAGAGATATTCGAGAAGAATGTACTTGGTTAGCATGACAAACTGCAGGGAAATCTTAAGAACTTGGTTTGGAAAGTTTTGCTGGATTTAGATGATGGAGAATTTAGACATTAGGCTAAATTTTTGGAGTTAATATCATAGGTCATTGTCATTTTGGAACAAAAATAATGTAATCAGAGCTGAGTTTCAAGATTATTATCCTTGGCAGCAGTATATAAGAGGAATTAGAGAGAGGGGAGATTGAAATTGATGGTACTAGTTGGAACCTGTTTAAATGTCTCATGAAAGTTTGAAGATTGTAAGAAAGATGAACTGAAATAACCAAATATAAAAATATTTTAGAAATAAAATTTGGAGTACCTCACAATTACTATTTAGTTAGCAGAAACTTTTTTTTTCAGTGTTCTGTGCGGTGTTATCATTAACGATTGCTGAGTCAGAAGGGCTCAGGAATATGGCATGCTAGCTCATACACACACATACATAAACACAATACAAAACACACTATGCTGAGTAACTTAAGAAAGGTACATGAGATTATAAAGACAGTAAATAGAGAATATTCATCTATCTCTTCTACCTTCAAAGTCCCATTAAAATGGAGAAAAAGATATAAATTTAAAAAAAAACCCAAGTGTTGAAAAATAAGAAAGGAAGCCAGAGGAGAGACAGAAAACAGGGCATGCTAGGAAAACAATTGAGGAAACATAATAATCTAAATCTTTGAAAGTATGAACAGTCATTTCCAAGGTTGCTTGCCCAACAGTGGGTTTAAAATATTCAGTAAACCCACAGATTAAAAAATACATATTTTTTATTTATTTATTTTCATAGAGAGGGGAAGGGAGGGGGAAAAAGAGAGAGAGAACTATCAATGTGTGGTTGCCTCTTGTGTGCTGCCTGCCGGGGACCTGGCCCGCAACCCAGGCATGTGCTCTGACTGGGAAGCAAACTGGCGACCCTTTGGTTTTCAGGTTGGCACTCAATCCACTGAGCCACCAGCCAGGGTCCACATATATTTTGTTGTTCCTTTCATAGGGTAGATTTAACATAATTCTTAAGGGCCCTGGGATTTTTTGGAATGCTAACTGAACATTGGCTTCAACTTAAAGTCAGATCAGAACTGTATTAGCTCCTAACAAGAGAGTCAGGCTGTCTTTTGAAATGCGCACTTCTCTCTAGCTATGAAAGTCCTAGCTAGAAAGTCCTCTTCTTCCAATAAGACTGTTTTGTCTACATTGAATATCTGTTGTTAATGTAGCCACCTTCATTAATTATTTTAGCTAAGCTTTCTGGATAACTTGCCACTTCTACATCAGTGCTTGCTGCTACACCTTGCATTTTTATGTTATAGACGTTGCTTCTTTCTTTAAACCTCATGAACCAATCTCTGCTAGCTCCAAACTTTCCTTCTGCAGCTTCCTCACCTCTTTTAGTCTATGGGAAAAATTAGGAAATGTTTTCATTTTCATTTTTTCTTATACTTTGCTATTTGTCTATGGACATTATTTCAGCTGATCACTTTCACATTATTTAATAGTTGTTTCTTTTTAAACCACTGGGCAGCACCAGATTTACAGACACTATTTTGTGTCTGTAAATTATCTATAATAATCTCCAGAGTTCACAAAAAGAATAATCTTTGATACATTTCACGTAATTTATATCTTATTCACTGACACATTCCAATGATTTGATATTCCAATCTTGTTAAGCTATTGAAGGCTCTACCCATTCATGTATTAGTAATGAAGGACACTGGGCATAGCATTTTTACTGACCATGCAATTTTCTCAAATCACTTACCCTCCCTAAACTTGTTATATTGCCGCTTACTTGTTGGAGATGCCTAGGAGATATTTCTGACTAGTCCAATATGAAAAAATTTTTTTTAATTATCCTTTTTCTGAGCAATTGATTTGTTTTTATCCTACAAATGTAGGCAGCACGGTAACTGATTTAGGGAGGTGTCTAGGTAGATAGATAAATAAAACACTAACCTAACATTATTGACTCTTACATTCCTCATCTCTAAATATAGGAATGTTGCATACATTTAAGGTCATTTCTAATAAAACAAATGAACAAGGGATTGTTTCCAAATTTTGTAATTTGATGAAAGTTTAAGAAGTCAAACATGCAGGGATTAATTTTTTAGTTATTATATTTAGCATTATAGAGACTTTTCCTCAGTTACTTTATATTTTCTGTCATATACTTAGAAACCGAAAGACTAAGTGCATAAAATGCTCAGTCAGTGTTGATGTTTCTTCAGAGCCATATCATTGTGACTTAGTCTCAGCTCTATTATATATGCTTCTTATATAGATTTTTTAACAGCCAGGGGGCTAAAAAGTATACAATGAAGTCAAGATATCTTAACTTATAACTTATTTAATAAGTTAATTTTTCTTAAACAGTTTCACTCTACTGTTCTTTTTATATGTTTCTTGTCAATTTTTATGGTTTCTTTGGAAAGAGTTAGGAAGAAACTAATATATTTTTCCCAATAAACAATGTATGTCGTCTCCTTCTTCAGAATGTCCCTCTAATTTCAGTGCCTTCAATGTCTAAAAACAAAAAAATTCTAGTAGAAGACTATATAAAATTTCACATAAGTGAATGGCTAAAATTTCACATAAGTGACTGGCTAAAATTTGGGAAAAAACTACAAAACTACAAAAATAATGAAGAAAAGACTCCATCTCATAAAAATTATTAAAGTCAATCAGTCAGGGCATCTTAATTCTGGAAACTTTATTTCCATACAACCAATCTGCACTAGAAATCAGAATCCTTTTTTTTTGTCAGTAGCAGAAATATATTTCAGAAAATTCTCTTAAGAATTTCATGAGATTTTTCCTTTTTATTTAAAAAACCAGAATAGAAAAAAGGCATGAGAAAATTCACTTATCATATAACTAGATCTGATTCCCCTAGAACTTATGTCTTCTTTCTATAATTACTGCATGGTATCCATAAAACTAACTCTCATTCTATCATCAAATGAAAGGGATTAATAACACTGCCAAACTCTCATTCTGGAGTACCCACCCTTGTTTTTTTGTGTCAAACTTTCCCTCTTAAAGGCTGTTGCTGGTGGTTCTTTTTGGCGTATTTGCAAAGAAAACAATGTTGTAGAAGGTAGAGAGAGAGCACGAGGACCTGAGACTGAACCTTCAGCTATGGATTGTCTTCCATATTATACATACACAAATGTGCTGTAAACAAGAGAAGTGAAAATCAGCAGGTATAAGTCTTTATACCTTCATACCAGTAACCTATTACTTGCAGTGCTTAATTTTTAACATGGCATAAACTTGAGGAAGTTCAAATTTGTTTTATCATATATGAATATACCTGTTCCCATGCAAGGTCTTCCCTTGACTCTTTTATAAAGAACTCACAAAGAGGTATTCCTGTTTTATCATATTTAATAGATACAGCTGTTAATAAGACTTGGTTCCTATTAGACAAAGTGTTTGATTTAAAAAAAAAGACTATACTAGTTTTTTTGAATTGACTATCTGAAAGAGGAGTGTTGATCCTACCAAAGACAAGTAAGAGGAAAGATAGAGGCTTAATTTAGTGGGACAGCATAACCAACACACACTGCTTACTTTGTCTCTCAGCATCCATTCTTTGTCTGAATGAAAATCTTGTGTCCCCACATAGGAATAAGTTGATGGTAATTCAATCACACTTTCCCCCAGAAATATAAACCATTAACTATCGCTAGTGTGCTTTGAGTAAAGCAACACAACCTCCTTACTACTGGCACCTTGACTGAAGTTTTTACTGTTCTGAGGGACACAAAGCCCAGCATGTGAATTCTTACTGGTTTGACCTTTATTAGATTGTTTTCTATTGACCAGGTCTATTGGGTAAGGGATTTCCAAGAGGTGCCCAGTGAATCCCTAAGTTCCAGCTGTAGCTTTCCTTGTCCTTGTGTGAGACAGCAAATCAATTTCTACTTGGTAATTGAGATCAATCACTCAGTCAGTAGGATGTCCTTCTTTCCCTGTTGGTTTAATGAGGAGCACAAGATAACCAGCTTCCAGTCTCAGCTCTCACTTAAAATAACCATTAACTGTGTCCCCTAGTGGAATAATGCTTCTCGTAAGCACAATGAGCACCAAATTCACCAAGCTCCATATTTCAGGTACCAGGAGCATAAATTTCTGTAAGTGAATTATTTTCTGTCATGCTAAGAAGAGGTCATCCTATCTCCATCTTTTACTTATAGGTTATTATACTTTCAACTAGAGTTAAGGCAGCACCCTATATTGGCTACTGATTAAAAATTAATACTCCATCCGAAAGGAGTATAAATTTCAGAAACCTCACAGGACGGCATGTAAGATGTATATCAAATGAGCCTTCAGATGACCATTTCACTATTTTTTTTAAGCCAGTTGTTCTTAGTGATAAGGAACTTGAGATAATTTACAATTATTTCAACATAAAGTAAGTCATTTTGCCAGAGGTGATGTTGTATGGGATGTTATGCTGACGGAGAAGGCATGGTGTAAGTTCACTGATGGAGCTGGCAAGACCACTGAAGGCAGTGAAGTATATCTTTATTGTATCCATTCTTGTGATAAAAAATAATCAATGACAGAAAATACGCAATGTGCCTATCTGGTCTGCTAGTGAATGGTGTCGTATTAGAGGTTAGAGTTAACCTTAGGAGTTATGGTAGAGGCAAAGGAAAGGGAGAAGACGAGTTACCAGGACTCAGTGAGAGCTATAGTCCACAAAATGTCAAATAAAACAACTACTACCACATTGGAGAATATCAATGAAACAGTTGAAGAATAAATACCCCAGCTTATCTTTTCTCCTGCCTTTACATATTCATCTGGCCGTATGAAGCAAGAGGCCAGAAGGCAAGACTGTTTGATGCAGATCATAAAGTTAGAGTTTTGAGTACAGAATACAGTGTTGGGTATAGAAGGGTGGAGGGTGGATTTATAAAGGTAAACGGAAAACTTCCCAAACTGTCAAACAGTCTAATGAGTAAGCAGAATTGATCTGGTTATAGTCACAATGCTAAAAGCCTTTTAAAGGCTTTGCTATTATCTTTAGAAATTAAATATGATATAAGGAGATGTATCTGAGTGCCAAGCTGACAAGGGATGACTGTAGTAGTTAGATTTTTATGTGTCAATTTGGCTAGGTTATGGTACCCAGTTGTTTGATCAAGAACTAGCCTAGATGTTGCTGTGAAGATATTTTGTATATGGGATTAACATCTATAATTAGATTCCTCTAAGGAAATCGGTTTTCCCCTGATAATGTGGGTTGGCCTCATCCAATCAGTTAAGGATCTTAAAGTGAAAGCCTAATTTTCCCATAAAAAAAAGAAATGCTGCCTTAAAACTATAACAGAAATTCTGCTTTAGTATCCAGCCTGCTGGCCTGCCCTAGTTTCAAACTAAAAACCAACATCATTCTTGCATGTGTTTCTAGCCTTTTACCCTAATCTACCGATTTGAACTTGCCAACACTCACAGTCACATGAGGCAATTTCTGAAAATATCTCTGTCTGTCTGTCTATCCATCCACCCACCCACCCATCCATCCCTCTATCTTATTATCTCATTAGTTCTGTTTCTTTGAAAAACCCTGACTGATACAGGTACTAAAAGTACTTCCTTTCTCTAGACGTTGTTCTCATTAAATAAAATGACATATGTAAGTGTGATGTGAGTTGGGTGTTTAAATTGCAATAAACAAACACTTTAAGTCAAATTTGTTCATAGAATAAATGTGTATTTATGGCTTCTGAGGTAGGTTATTTTTTCCAAAGTTGGCATCAAATGCTCTTTTTAAATGTGCTATTGAAACACCCACACAGAGAAGTACAGGCTTATGTCCCCTCTCCCTGAAAAAGGGGTACACGTCTGAAAAGACTCAACCAATAAAATGAAGCAGAGGCAATCCTTCCCGAACTTAGATAATAAAAGGCATTGTGTGCGTATATGTGTCTTTCTGTCCTTCTATGTTTTTTTCTCTTCTAAGTGCTTTGCCTTCAAGTACTTCGGTTGAGGACCTCTAACTACAGAGCAGAGATAAGCCACCCTACAGTGTCCCTTTTAAATTTCTGACCAATAAAAGCATAAAAGATAAATATTTATTGTCCTTTTCAGCCAATACAGTTTAGGATAATTTGTCATACAGTAATACATAATCAATACAACTTGCTTTATTGAAAAAATATCTAAATTTGGTATAAGTTTTAGCATGATTTTATCATAGGTTGGCCATGTTTCTCTGTGATTTGTTTCTGAGTTCTGCTTTTCCTTTGTGTGTTAGCTTTATCCACTTGTGAAAGAAAAATAGCTACATTTGTTCCACTGCCTCATATCTCTATATTATATGGTCCAGAGCAAAAAGATCACTTTTGTTCAAGCATTCCCAGAAGGAATTCTGAAATTCAGTATGATCGAGCTACCTTAAGTCACATGGATATTCCTAGGGCCTAAGCATACAGAATATAATCATCAGCTTATCTTGTTATATTTTTCACATTTTTTAAATCATAGAAATTCTAACACATATATCAAGGGTTCTCTGGAAAAGGAGAATAGATTCTCTGGAAGATACTATAGATACCTACTATAAACATGTAACATAAGGTTTGATATATAAAGTTCTTTATACATGACAGCTATGGTTATTACTTAGTTTTTACTCAGGGTCAAATATTTTCTCATTTATTACCACAGTACTCATCAGTCACTTAATCTTTGCATGACTATTTCACACAAGAATATGTAAACAATGACATTATGCTCCAATCTTTTCTCCTTTAATTTCAAGGCTATTTCAATAAAACTTGGTCAATGTGCCTACCTCTGTTTGAGTTAGCTACAACGTTCATAGGCTATGTTTAAAATTAAACCTTTCTATACATTATTTCTTGAATTTTTTCTTCAGAATACTTGGCAATGTTGGGTGAGAGCATATGTCTAATGTTGCTAAAAGCAGGGTCATTTTAGCAAAGGTCTAGAGCTTAAAATCTACAAATGGTGCACCCCACAGTGGTCCTAGCATTTAATGAGCAGAGGGGAGAGAAGCTGGAGTAGGCGTGTTAGTGGTTAAGATATTTCCCAAATTGTTTTTCAAAGAATGTCAATTCTGTGGGGCAAAAAGAAAAAAGTTTTCAGAAGTTAAACATGTTTGGGGAATGCAATGCATTATCTACCCCTTTTGGAAATTCAGAATTCTGATTGACATATTAAAGGACCTAAAAGTTTTATAGTAAAAGCATTGTTAAATTTTGCTAACCTAGTTTTTCCCAAATGGGCTTGGAAAACAAAGATGGATCACTAGTTTTTGAAAAGAGATTTATCATTAAAAAATGGAAATAACAGTGTGATGTGTACTAGGAGGTCAAAAGATGAAATGTGGTTTTATTACTAACAAAAATGAGCCATAAAACAAGAAATTGGTTATTTGAAGTCTTATAGTAGTGAAAGAAGAGAAAGAATGTAAACTGTGCTAATGTCATCTGAAAATGGCAATTTCCAGTTTAAGTTAAGAAGGGGTGAACCCATTCTACCCTATTTCTCCCACTGTTAAATGCTAAAAGTTCTGGACTGAATCTATAAAGCAGCTCTCTGAGAAGTAAATAATAGTAGTTATATTCAAGAGAGAAATAAAAAACTCCAAATGATGAATACAGTAATAAGTTTTCTATTTTATATATTTATTTTTCTTTCCCTTATCTCTTGGGTTACATTCCAGGTAGTCTAAATCATGGAGTTTCAGTCCAGGCTGGGTGGCTCAGTTAGTTGGAGCATTGTCCCATACACCAAAAGACTGTAGGTTCAATCCTTGGTCAGGGCACATATGTAGGTTGTGGGTTCAATCCTCGGTCAGTGTGCGGATGGGGAGGCCATCTATCTTTTCTCTCTCACATTAATGCTTCTCTCTCTCTCTCCCCCTTCCTCTATCTCTAAAATCAATAAAAACATATCCTCACAGTCTGCGTGGACAGAAAAGACTCCAGAAAAAACCTGTTTTTTAAGCTAGAAGACCTAAAATTGGGCCTCTGGGGGACGGAACATTTGTGTGCACGTGCAGATCCCCACAGTTCTTTCTTTCTCTTTGTATTCTCCTGGCCCTGATTTGAGCAAGCCCTTCCTATACCTGGAGCTGTAATCTTGGGTCACTTCTCTTTGACCAGAGGAATTTAGAAATGACATGTAAGTGATCTGAAGTATATGGAGGGGATCCCAATGATTTTCACTGTCTTTTCACTCACCACTTTGTCCAGGTGGAGATCCAGTTGTGAGAAATTTGGATAACATAAGGAAGCCAACACCCTGGTTTCTAGCCAGGGCACCAGGAAAAGAGCCCCTGGAAATGAGAAAGTATGAGGGCACATGCAGTAGAGGGAATTGGTTACTTTAGATCTGTATATGACATTCCTTTGGCCTTGTAAGGTAACATATTCACAGGTGTCCATTGGCATGGGTAGCTGTGTGTCTCACAGATCTGCGATAAAGGTGTCCTTTGAGGTTGAAGTTTTTTTGAAGGCTCAGCTGGGGAAGGATCTGCTTCTTAGTCCACAAAATTCTTGGCTGCAGTCAGTTGTTTATAGGCTCTTAGTCCAGGGGTCTCAGTTACTCACTGTCTGTTAACCAGAGACTGTCCTCAGTTCCTTGCTGCATGGACCTCTACACCAATGGATCTTGCTTCATTAGAACATGTAAGCTGAGCAGGAAATAAATGGTGTGAGGATGCCAGCAAGGTAGAAGACAGAGTTTTCTATAACCTAATCGTGAATTGACATATCTTTATTTTTGCTATGTTCAATTCATTAGAATCAAGTCACTAAGTCTGACTCACACTAAAAGAAGAGAGGTGTATTCAAAACTGTTCTATTAGTTTTCCCTTACAGTTTAGCAAATAACAACAAAAAATTTGTGACTGAAATCAACACAAATTTATGAGCTTGTAGTTTTATAGGTCAGAATTCTGACATCCTGTGTTTTCTGCTAAGGGTCTCAGAAAGTCCGAACCGAGGTGTATTCTGGGTTAAGCTTTTACCTGTAGGCTGCACGGAAGAATCCACATTCAAGCTCATTCAGGTTGTTGGGCAAATTCTCTTCCTTGTGATTATGGTTATGAAGTTCCCATTTCCTTTCTGATTGTCAGGTGGGTCTTTTCTCAGTTCCTTACTTAATACCATTCACATTTCTTTTTAAGTGTCACTTCTATCTTCAAGCCAGTGTGGGCACATCACATCTTCCCATTGTGTTTCAAATCTCTTGAGTTCTTCTTCTAGTATCAGCTGGAGAAAATTCTGCTTTTAAAGGGGTTCATATGATTACATCAAACACAGCTAGAATATTTTCCTATTTTAAGATCAGCTGTGCCATATACCATAACACAATTATGGGAGTGATGTCACATCATATTTACAGGTTCTGGGTATTAGAGTATGGGATCTTGTGGACCATTTAGGAATTAATACCAGAAATCAGTGAGCACTGGGGGCCAAGTAAGGAGTGGCCCAGTACTGAACACCAAATGTTTTCAATTAATAATAAAATGATAGAAATAAGTCCAACCATATCAATAGTTACCTTAAATGAATTGTTCTGAATATGTCAACTCAAAGACACAGATCGCCATAATGGGTAAAAAAAAAAAAAAGACAACAAACAAAAAGATAAAACCCACCTTGTTTTATGCTGTCTATAGGAAACTTGGTGTATAAACAATGACACAGATAGGATAAAAGTGTAAAGATTAAAAAAATATGGCATACAAACACCAAAAAAACAAACACAAAAACAGGATTGGTTAGATTGATGTTAGACAAAACAGACTTTAGGACAGGGCATTAATAGGGATAAAGGGGAGCAAAACATAATTAAAACTGGTCAGTACACCAAGATGATATAATAACCCCAATGTGTATGCACTTAACAAGAGCTTCAAAATACATGAAGCAAAATATGATAGAATTTAAGTAAAAGTAGATAAACCACTAGTATATCCAACATTCCTATCTCTGTTATAAATAAAACAAGTTTATAAAAAATCAGAAAGATAGAAAAACTGAGCAATGGTACTGAGAAACTTGATCTAGTTGGTATTCATGAAATACTCCATCCAACAATAACAAGAGAACGCACATTTTTCTCAATTGCACTTGGGATATTCACCAAGATAGACCATTTTCTGGGTTATAAAAATATTCTAACAGACTTAAAAGAATTGACATCATACACAGTATGCTCTCTGGCCATATAAGAATTTAATTAAAATTAAATAACAGAAAAATACAAGCAAATATTTAAATATTTAGAAATATAAACAACATACTTTTAAATAATCCATAAGTAATAGAAAAAGTACCAAGACAAATTAAGGAATATTTTGAACTAAATTAAAATGAAACTAGAGCATATGAAAATTTGTGAGATGCTAAGGAAGACTTTGGAGGGAAACTTAAAGCATTATAGGCTTCTATTAGAAAGGAAGGAAGTATTCAAATCAATAACATGGGCTTTGACATTTTGAAACTAGAAAAAAGTAAACAAACTAAACCCTAAATAAGCAGAAAAAAAATAATAAAGATAAGAGCAAAAATCCAGAAAAATGATAAAGAAAAATTATTGAACTCAAAAGTTGTTTTTTAAGAAAGAACAATAAAATTGATAAATTTAAAACTGACCAAGAAGACAAAAGGATGAGAAGACAAATCATGAACATCAAGAAGAAATAAGAGGGATAACTACAGGCCCTACAGACTCTGAAAGGATGATAAAGCAGCATTATGAATTACTCTGTAATGATCAATTCTACAACTTAAACATGTTGGACTAATTCTTTGAAAAAAATAAATTATCAAAACAGATTCAAGAAGAGATAGTTAACCAGAACAGTCCTATATCTTATTTTAAAAATATTTTATTATTTTATTTTTAGAGAGAGGGGAAGAGAGGGAGAAAAAGTGGGAGAGAAACATCAATGTGTGGTTGCCTCTCATGTGTGCCCCACGCCCCCACTGGGAACCTGCCCAGCAACCCAGGCATGTGCCCTGACTGGGAACTGAACCAGCGACCCTTTGGTTGGCAGGCTGGCACTCAATCCACTGAGCCACACCAGCCAGGGCCAGTACTATATATTTTAAGAAACTTGAATACATGACTAAAAGCCTCCCCCTTCCCAGAAAAGAATAAATTTTATTTTACTGGCAAATTATATTAATATTTAAGGAAAATACCAATTTTACACATTTTCTTCCAGAAAATTGAAGATAATATAAATCCCAAATCATTTTATAAGGCCCAAATTACCCTGATACCAAAACCAGGAAAAACAAACAAACAAAAAACCAAAACAACAACAACAATAAAAAAACAGTAGGAGAAAAAAAAATTATAAGCCAAGATTTCATGGACATCTATACAACAAGGTATTAGAAATCAAATTGAATAATGTATAAAATTTAAAATATTTCACAGTCAAATGGAATTTATCCCAGCAATGCAAGGCTGGTGAAATGCCATTAAATCAATCAATGTAATCTACCATATTAACAGAAGAAAGTAGAAAATCCTCATCATACCAGCAGATTAAAAAGTGCATCTGCATATATTTAACATTGAAACTCAGCAAACCAGAAACAGGAGGGAACTTTGGTAACCTGTTAAAAGACATCTATACAAAACTTAACATTATGCTAAACAGTGAAAGACTATATGAGTTCTTCCTATGTTCAGAAAAAAAAAAATCCCCCCTCCCCCCAAAAAAACCCCAAGGGTGATTGATCTTACCATTGCTCTTCAGTATCCTTCAGTATCCTACTGGAAGTTCTAGGTAGTGCAACATACGACAGATTACTAAAGTGCTTACAGGTATAGTAAGTTCTGAACACCTAAAACTGTCTCTATTCACAAATACCATGATTGTTTACGTAGAAAGTCCCCAGGAATCTACAAAAAAGGGTTGCTAGAAATAATTAGTAAGTTTATCAGTATTGCAGTATGTAAGGTTAAGTTTTTAAAAATCATTTGTATTTGTATATACTAGAAAAACAAATGGAAGTCAAAAGTTAAAAAGCATTTACACTTATATTAGCTCCAAAAATTGAAAAACATGGCTATAAATCTAAGAAAAATATGTGTAATAGCTGTTTCATGAAAATGGTTATTAAAACAAAGAAAACCAAATTTAAAAAAAGATAGTATTTATGGATAGGAAAGTAATTATGGATTTAAGTTTAGATGTCATTTTTCTCCAATTGACCTATAGGTTGAAAGCAATCCTAATAAAAATTCCAGTAGGATGTTTTATAGGTACTGAAAGGCTGATATGACATTGATTTGATAAGCAAAGAAATTAAAAGTGCCCAAATAATTTTGAGAAATGGCAAAGTTTTGGTGATATGATTTTAAGTCCTATCTTAAAATTATAGCACTCAGTATAGTATTGGCAAAAACATAGATCAGTAGGCCAATGGAACAGAATATAGTATAAAAATATACCCATACAAATAAGATTGGTTGATTTTTGACAAAATGCAAAGGCAATTCAAAAAAAGAAAACATAGTGTTTTGTTTTATTTTTTTAATGGTGCCAGTGCAATTGGAAATCCATAGACAAAATTGTGAGTCTCAATATATATCTCATGCTCTACACAAAAATGAAAATACAATGAATCATATGCCTAAGTGTACAATGTAAAAGTATAAAACTCTGAAGAAAAGGAGAATATTTTGGGAACACTGGGTCAGCCAAAGTATATTTAGATGCCCCAAAGGCAAGATACATACAAGAAAAAATGAAAATAAATGGTCTTGATCAAAATTTTAAACTTTTACTTTGTAAAAGACACTGTTAAGAGACTGAAATGATTGAAGAACATATTTGTAAATCACACATCTAATAAAGGATTTGTATCTAAAATATATAAAGATCATTTCAAATTGAATAATAACAAAATTAAATAACCCCTAAAATTGGGTGAAAGATTTGAAGAGGCATTGCCTCACCAAAGAGAAATTTACCTAAGAAAGATACTCAAGAACATTAGTCATTAGGGAGATGCGAATTAAAACCCGAGTGAGGTATTAATACTACTACACAGTTTTTATAATGGCTAAAATATAAAATCTGAGAATATCAATTGCTGAATAAGATGAGAGAATGCTGAAACTCTGCTACAATTCTCGTGTGAATTTTAAAATAAACAGATGCTTTGAAAAATATTTTGATAACCTCTGAAAACATTAAACCTACAACTTACCATATGACCTAGAAATCTCACTTCTGGGTATTTACCCAGGAAAATGAAGACATATATATATATATATATATATATATATATATATATATATATATATATATAAACCATACATGAATATTTATAGCAGCAGTATCAATAATTTAGAAAACTTGGAAACAATTGAAGTTGTCTTCAATGAATGAAAGAATAAGCAAACTATGTTACTTCCACATGATAGAATACTACACATCGATTAAAAAGGAACAAACTATTTAATCTCAAATACATTACACTAAAGAATATAAGCCAGACAATAAAAGTTGCATACTATATTATTGGATTTTTATGACATTCTGGAAAAGGCCATTCTGTAGGAAAATCAAACAGATAGATCAGTTTTTTTCATAGGGATTAATCATAGCAGAAAGGTTTGATTACAAAAGGACAGCAAGATGGCACTTTTGGAAGTGAGGGAACTGCTTTGTGTCATGAATGTTGCTGCAAATCTCTAATGCATTTTTAAAAACTCACAAGAGTGTACACCAAAACAGTGAACTTTATTGTATGTAAGTAAGGAACAAAATTAAAATAGCTCTAAAAGAGCCTTACCTATGATCAAGTTATATGTAAATTTTGACACAAATTGCATATGTGTCTTTAAGAAAAAAACATAGCAGTAATTTGATTTCAGGAGCCAAAGCCCCTTTTGAGCATATCTTGAAAATTATGGATCTTTTTCCCTTACTATCCCATGTTTGACATTTTAGGGCACATTTGTATACAAACACACTGGAAGTTTAAGTTCAAGCGATTCCCTGATATACTAAGGTTTATTTTTATAAAACTTGATAGTCCGTGGACCACAGATTAAAACTCTTGCCATATAATGTATCAGTTAGGCTTTTTTCTATTCATACCCAGGAATTTAAAATTTTATTTTATTTTATCATTTTTATTGAGAGATAATTGACATAATTTATTATATTAGTTTTAGTTATATAACATGAGGATTTGATATCTGTATACATTGCAAAATTATCACAAGTCTAGTGAACATTCATCACCAATGCTCAGGAATATTAACTTGTAGTATTTCAGGATTCTCTTGATCTTTAATAAATTTTCCCACTAAATTACCCTTAAAATTGAAAGGTATTTTTATTTTTAAATTTTATTTATTATTTTATTTTTTTATTTTTAGAGAGGTGAGAGAGAGAGAGAAATTGATTTGTTGTCTGACTTATTTATACATTCACTGGTTGTTTCTTGTCTGTGCTCTGACCACCAGGGATTGAACCCATAACCCACAACCTTGGTGTATCAGGATCACCCTATAACCAACTTAGCTACCTGACCAAGGCTAAAAACAGTTTTTTTTGTTTTTTTTTTAACATTTACAGGGTATTAAAAATATGAAAGATCTAATAGTCAAAGGTCATTGGTTGCTGGATCTTTTATTTCTTCAATAAAGTAGAGAGAGTGAAAAGACAAGGCACATGGAGCTCTACTCTGTGAAGGGATTTTCATACTTGGGGCAAATTGAAGCAAATTAAACAAACTTTAAAGATTTAATAAATTTGGTTTGGGTAAGCCCTGTTTACATTTCCCTGGACTAGGATAATAAAAGCTTTGAATACACACACACAAACACACACATCTTCAAACAAATTCAAATAGAGGAAACTCTGCTTTTATGTGTTTTGTGAAGGGCTTATTTTAAAAGTATAGCTGACATCAATTTCATGCAAAAGATATACTCTAGGGGATTTGTATATCAAGTTATCATTGGAGATAATTTCACATTAGCAGAGAATCATAGGATGATTTAAAGTTTTATTTTTGGAATTTAAATCTTACCTTTTTCTCCCTAGTTATATTTGCAGGACCTTCTTGAAAAGAGAAACGTAGTTTACAAATGAAGGAAAGTAAATAACCCCACAAATCCATCATCTGACAGCACCTAGAATCCCATTTATTTTATTTCATCACTAGAAACCATTTTCTAGTTTATACAATTCTTTTGACTGTTTCTCAAAGTTTGCAAACTTAAACAACACACATTCTATATGCACACATATATACACATACATACATTGTTTATGTACATATGCACATTTGTTATGGAGACTCAGTAACTATAGCAACACGTCAGCCCAGCATTGATTTGCAGCTGGATATGGTGTGATCTTCTAACATTTTCGAAATGGCTGCAGCCCTGAGGGGATGAACATGTTTCATAATATTGGGCAGCTTCTGTATATTCAGTTGACAGGAAAGACAAAAAATTATCCCAAGGTTCCAGACCAAAGGTAAGATGGATGGAGATAAGGTGGATGGATCAATATAAACTATGTGATCATATCTGGTGACTGAAAAATAAAGTGAAATACCTTGTCATCTATCTAAGCGGGAGAGAAAAAAAAAGTTCCAAAGCATATTGCAGCTTGCTTATGAAATTCTCTACCAGTTATGATTTTGTTAAATATAATTTTCTCTTCTAAAATATGAGTTTTATGTAAATTATTATGCACATGTACATACATAGTATACTTTCAAAATGGGAGCACAAATTTCGCATATTTTAACTTTTATACACTTTTTTTTTCCAATTTGGATTCAGTCTGGTGATTTTCCTTTGAAATATTTGGTTGCTTCATTTCATAACTTTTGCAAATATTTATTAAATGCCTATTTGTACTATGTGCAAATGAACTATGGTTGCTTTGTTCAAGAATTTCATAATTTAAAAGGGTAGATATTTCTGTTTCTTTTAAAGCACCTCTTTCCCTTAAAATCATGTTTCCCTTAATTTCTTAAAGATACTAAATCATAATCGCTTCATAGAGAATTATTTTCTTAAGCATTCAGAGGACAGTGGTTTTAATACTTTTCCTATGTTTATTGTGAAGTAGATATTGTATCCACAATATTACCATTTGAAGAGTGTAATATGGCAGACAGTAAAAAGTTACAATTGAGGTGGACAGAAGAACTGCTTAAAGATATTACTATTGCCTTACCAAAGTTAAAAATGACACGGTATAATTGTGAAGGGAGAAATAAGGTCAAACCTAAATAGAGTTGTGTGAAATGACCTATCTTTAGGAGCAAAGGGCTAGTTAGAGAATAGATCTAAGTGAAGATGCAATATTGATCTATTGATTGATTAACCTATTCATTCATATTGAACACCGATTTATTTATTTGTTCACTCGTTAAAACTGGTGAGTATACACTTCTATCTAGAACAGTGTTTCTTAATCTGGGCTACACATTAAAGTTACCTGGCCACCTCTAAAAAATACAAATGCCTGTGTCTCACATTCTATCTACTATATTATAGCAGGATATCAGGATAGAGGTGGTAGTAAGTTGTAAGAATGTTAATAGATTCCAATGTATAGCTGGGGTTGAGAACAAATGGTTTAGCCTTTGGAATACCCAAGATTAATGTAACTTTTTGAATATTTTAATAATGGAAAAGACTAATAAGTATCTGCTTCATTTGTATTTCTTAAAAAATTTTTTTTTTCCCAGAAGCCAGGCTTTCCTGGGTAACACTTTTTAAAGAAAATTATAGAACAAAATTGTTGCTTTTTGTACACTGAATTCTGAGCAGGAAATATTTTTACTTTTAGTTACTTAAATTCATTTTGTCCTACCTTTCCCTGGGTCAGAGCATCAGTAATTTGTTATTTCCTTAAAGGGGTAATTCGAAAGTACTGTGTAAAACTTGTTTTCCACTTGGATAAAAAGGTGGTCATACTTATAGTGAGGCTTCCTTACAAGTATATTAGACTGGATGAGATTATAAATACTAAACTTACTAAAATTTTGAAGGTTTTATAAGTATTTGAAAGCTTTTTTCATTTTTATATTACCCTTTTTATCTTAATCAAGTAACCATTTATCTTGTTTGGTTAAAATGGTTCAGAAATTGAAACAATGCATTTTCTCTTTTTAATCTGAAATTGTCTTTGTGTTTGAAAACACCATTGGGTCACAGAGGAAGACCTTGTGATCAGAAAGAATTTCTTAATCCAATTGATTTTATGCTCACTATTTTTTGAAGCACCAGTTCTGAGAATGTGGCAGCTCTCCATAATTTCTTCCTGAGGTATCTCATCTATTCAGTTGCCCAACCTGGCAGCATCTGACGGCTCCCTCCAAAATGAAAAGTGAAAAATACTTTTGAATCTGTCAATAAAAAATGGGCTAAATTTTGATTAGAGATCCAACTCAATGTATATCATTCATGTTATTAATGACCTGAGATTTGAAAAATTTCTCTTGTCATTCTTTACTGTGTATGTTCATAAATTTCTTTACCCATATTAATTTGCTGAATTCAGAGCAGTGCCTTTCATTCATTGTTATGTTATATGGTATTGGTTATGTTTATTCTATTTACATTTTAAAACTATTCTGATTTTAATTTTTTAAAACATTATTCTTTTAAAGTGAAACAAACAGATGATCAGTTTTATAGATTTATGGAAATAATCTTAGTGCTTGCCACAAAATATTTATGATGATTCACCTCAGTTTGAAGCATTCATGTCTCAGCAGCCATTATCACAACTCACATGTCTCATTTTCATATACATTCACGTAAAGATTTTATATTCTTTTTGTTTCATGGTTGTGGCTCAGAGTGTTGAATCTCATGACATAAAACAAAAATTCTATAAACACAGATGGTGCTCTATCTCCAATCACCTTGCAAATGCACGCCGATACTTGGAAAAGAAAATGGAATACATTGGAGTTTATGCATAATTCAAAACAATTCCATATCCAACACTCAAAGAAGTATTAATTTTACATACATGGAAGATTTTACTGAAGTGTAAATCAAGTCTCTGCCTTGTAAGCAATTGAAACTCAACTCAGAGAAGCTTAAGCAAAGGAGCATCTCTCTGATAGCCCTGGTCAAAACCCCGTGAGGAGACTCTGGCTTCCATCATTTATGAGAGCTCTAACTAACTAATCAGGGAAATTGAAATATTCTTATTGGCAAAATATGCTCACAAGTCTACCACATTTTAGGAATGGTTAGGTGGGTAAAGATCAACTTTTTTTCCAAAGTATATGAAATAGATTTCCCTAAGAGAAGATCTGAGAGACATTCTATTATTTAAGTAGCAGGAAATGACATTGAATAGGAAGAAAACAATCACTCTCACCACAACAGAGTTGTGTAATAATAAAAACAGAGAGAAACAATGATGTTTCCAGCACTAAAATACTTTAACTTTATGAATTAAATGTACCATTTAATTTTTATCCTGTCCTATTATAAATTATTAGAATTCACTAACATCTTATTCTATAAGATAACAAAAAGAATTCAAGAATTCTAAAGAATATATGCATAGAACTTCATAAATGAACCAGATTTAAATACTGATGCTACTTTTATAAAAAGTCATGAATATAGAACAAAAGACAAGAGTATTTAATAAAATGTAAAGACATTACAGATAATATTTTATGTTATTCCTCTTTTCTATATAAATCTCAGTTTATCTTCTATTTTGATTATTTTTTACTTTTTTCCTCACACAATTTTTTGTACTGTTACATTTGGAAAGAATCAGCCAGTAGGGAAAGTAAACTAGACTTTTCAAAGTAGAGGTCAATAATACATAGGTAGCAAATTATCATTTTAGGTTGCTCCTAATTTTTCTAGTTAATTATTATAAGCTTTTCTATGTTAACACTATGAACTTTAGACATCTTAGGTTTTAACATTTGAAAGACCTAAAAGTAAAAACTTGTATGTACAAATGAGCTAAATAAATTTCTTTAATGAAGAAAAAATTAGGGAAATGGAGAAAATATAAGCTGAATGGGTCACTTAAGACAACATATCTAACTATAACAATATTCTGAAAGACGCTTTAAATCTGGACATAAATAATGCCGACAGAATTTTCTGAAAAGTTACTGAACTTACCCTTTAATGAAAAATATTCAAAATGTGCTATGCCCATGCAACAAATGACATAACTATAATATTTCATATACTCTGAAGGATGCATGGTGGATTCTGATATCAGTCTCTACTTCTTTCCCTGAAAGGAAGTACTGTTATTTCTTTACTAGTGCAGTTAGGAGAGCAATTAAGTGTGTTGATCTTGTCTAGCTTCTCTTCCAGTTTATTGTTTTCTCATGACGCCTTATCCATGGTGATGTCCTTTTCCAGCTTTAGGACCCTTATTACATAAACCAGTATGTTTCAGTCTTTAATTGTAACTTCAGCAATAGTTGTACAACATTAAGGCTAAGTCATGAAAATCGAGTCTGTATCTAAATGCTTTGGGGTGACCTTATTCCCTTTCTAAGATCAAAAAATTTCTGCTAGCAGCTGGTTTGTGTGTATGTGGGTAAACTGTGAAGCAGGATGATTAAAATTCCCTTTGGTAGCAATGATTCTGAGATGAAATCAGTTTCTCTATGCACACAGCACCTTGACACTTATGTAAACACCATTAAACATCCCCCAAGCAATGGTGGCTTAGAGCACAACTACTTAATTACTTAATATTCCAAATGTACATGTGCCAGCTATACTTTATGCCTTATTAATATTTCTGCCCTGACATCCTCCCTCCCCTAAGTCCCTTTGAGTCATTTTTTTTCATTAATTATGTGGCCGAAGAAGATTGGAAAAGAGACTACAGCATTAGAACAAAGATCTGGATTTCTAGTACGTTCCCCAATTAACTTCACCAAGTGCTGTGAATCCCTTGAAATAATGTACAAGAGTTACTGATTATGTATGTTAAGAATCAACTCACAGATTCTTAAATGGGCCTTTGACCTATAAAAGATTAGATGTTCCTTAAAAATAAGTCTTTAGCCCTGGTTGGCGTGGCTCAGTGAATTGAGTGCCAGCCTGCAAACCAAAGGGTCTCTGGTCCTATTCCTAGATAGGGCACATGCCTGGGTTGCAGGCCAGGTCCCCGGTAGGGGATGCATGAGAGACAACCACACACCGATGTTTCTCTCCCTTTCTTTCTCCCTCCCTTCTCCTCTCTCTAAAAATAAGTAAATAAAATATTTTTTAAAAAAGACTTTATTCCTAAGTTTAGTGCTTTAAATTAGTCATAATGGTTAGAAGATGCCTTGAGCTAAGCATAGCAACAAATCAGTCCTAAACTCTAAACTTATTCTTTGGTTAAGTGCTTTATGCATTAATAAAAATTATGATTTTATTTTTTCTAGTCAATAATTTGTCAGTATATTTTGTAGATGACACAGTTTCTCTTTTGTGTTCCAAGAAAATAAAAAAAGAATTTCATTTTCTTGTAAATGTACCTTGTTATATGCCCTTCCTAATATTTTTCATGTGGTTATTTTTGACCTCATAGACTTGAATGTGGATTATTTTGTAACTTTGAATTATTTTTTACTGTGTTGCGATATTGTAGAGCTTTCAGCATAGTGAGATTCTGTCTTAAACTAAAACAAAATTTTTTTATTATTTTAAAAATCAGGTTATTCTTTCCACTAGCATAAGAATCATCACATGGTGCTAAAAACAAAGTACATTCAATTCCCATATGTACATTTTTTCCCTCTTAAAGAAAACATTACTTATATAGCACTCAGTTAAGTGCTTCACTATTCTCATATATTATTCATGATGTTCCCAGTTGTTAAGGGGTGTGATATGCTTGGGTTTCGCCTTAGGGAAATGGCCCCATAGAAAAATGAAACCGAGGGCCCAGAATAGATGAGCTCAATGGACAAACTGGAATTACAATGTGGACCTTTTCTTAGGTTTTAGATGACTCCAAACTTTCTACCTTCTCTATTTTTGCAGATATCATCCTCTTATTTTAAGATTATCTGAAATTTGACTTCATTAAAAAGTATTAAATAACTACTTCTCGCCCAACAAAAAGGAAAACTTTTTTTTTAACCTAAGCTTGTGCAATAATGATTCTATTACATTTACTGGGAATTCAGGAGTGGTCACTCGGGCTGTATTCACGGACATAGAATAATTTTCAATTTTGGACTGAACCTGAAAGTCAGCTTGAATAATTGCTTAGTAACCATATCTAACCAATTGATGGCATCATCTTATACAGCTAAGATTATCATTGTATAAGAGTGTCATTCTGGTGCTATGCATGTAGATTATTTAAGATAAAACTTAAAGTTTCCAACACAACGTAATATTTTTCCTATGTTCTTAGCAACAAGTCATTTGAAATGAAAATTCCTGGGTTGAAATCATAAATAGGACCACTATTACGGATGTGTGACCTCAGGTAAGTTACTTTACCTCACCATTTCTTCATTCACAAGAAGAATAGTCCGCCCTGTGTGAAAATCAAAAGAAAGAGCAAATGATAAAATTGCTTGGTAAAAGGAGGCACTTTACAAATTATAGTCATTATTACTTATCTTTCAAACCATGCTTTTTAGTAGGTGTTGATAGACCTTGACTGACCGCTTTCAGCAGATGTTTTTCCTCACTTCCCAGAGTCTTAGCAATGATGACACCAGAATCAGTGAAGAAGCTGGAAAGGACATAGTGTTTATGTATTTTCCAATTTATGAAAATTTTATTCCCACTTGTTTTCTAGTGGTTCAACTACAGGTTTGTGCTAATTTTTAAGGTTGTGTTACTTTAGCTTTATATTTCAGCATCAATAGTGTTTTCTTTGGATTGATTTTGTGGGAACAAATAATTGAGTAGCAACATTTTATACTGGTAATGGTAGCCATAAACGGAAAGGCACCCTCTGATTTTCCTGGCATGTGTGAGTTCAATTTGAAAACTTTGACTTAACTTATACACACACGTGTGTGTGTGTGTGTGTGTGTGCGCGTATAATATGAATATGTATATATTTTAGACTAATACCAATGGAAAAAATTTTTTTCTTGTAGATATTTTTGAAGTGGTTGTAGTTTAGCCAGATTGGAAGCCTTGCTTCAACAGTGGAACAACTGGCAGGATAAGAGCCTTGAGATTGTTACTAGAATAAAAGTCCATCTCACAGTCAGGGGGGCCGGAATGTAGAGCCTGCAGAGTTCTTTTTTTCCCCTCTCTCTCTGGATCTGGTTCCATTGCCGAGATTAATTCTTGGTAACTGTTTCATCTTTCAGGTCCAATGTTGTTTATTTAGGATCTACTCTTCATATTCCTTTGCTTTGCTTCCTCATAAATGGGAATATCAGGCTGTTGTATTCAATTTCATTTCTTAATTATAAGTAGTGAATTTTTCTATGAGCAGATTAAGTGTTTTAAATGAAGGTTACTCTCTCAGCTTTTTTATGGACTTCATGTTTATTTTTCAACTTTCAAACATTACAATTTTGGTAGAAATCAGAGCTTAAAAGGTGATAGTAACTTTTTGAATTCAGCAAACTCCATGTTAAGCATAGTTTTTCATTTTTAAAAAGTAAAAGTTATTGATTCAACCCTCTGAAATATAGATAAAAATTATAATTTTAATTTTCGTGTAAATTAAAGGACATGATATGTGAGTTCTATTGGCTTACTGGTGGTGAGATAAGCTTTTAATTACATAATCTAGAAGAATGGCATGTTCTACATATTATTCCTCTGGTGAATAAAGTCAACTCACAACTATATATGTATTATGTGTATGTGTGGGTATGTATATATGTACATATATATGTAAATGTGCATGTATACATATGTAAATATATATAAGTATACTTACTTATATACCCTTTTTATAAATTTGGTGTTCCAAAGAATAGATAATATAGTTCATAGTTAATCTGATTAGAATAAAATGAAATAAAGGCTTTTAAACTTGTTCCCATGGGCAAGGATAAAAACCCCATAAAATTATATGTTTGTATATATAATCTTTAATGGTACCTTGCATTTCAATGTATCTAATTTTTTAAAATTGTAATAACACCCAACTTGCCTTTTAGGACTATTGTCATTGTTTTTTATTCGTTTTCAAAATTTCCATAAAGAATATTCTAGATATTTTTTTCTATAATTCAGAGAGTTTTTTCTTGACTGGAAAAATGCAAGACTGTTGAAGTATAAGGCAAGAAGACTCAGATGCATATACCATTCCATAGCAAGAAAGAGGAAAACCTTTAGAAATGAGTACTTGGCCTGATAAGGACAAATGCTCTCATTCAAAACAGCATGTATACCTGGCATAGTAAATGTGGTGATTTTTATTTTCTGTTAACATGCGACATACCAAAGCCTCATCATTAGCCAAGAGTGAATCATGAAAGAGAGTCCTTGCTTTATCCCCAAATGATAAATGTGGTTACACAAGAATGTTAATGTGGACTTTTCTTTTTCTTTTCAGGTGATGATAATTGGGGAAGAAAAGAGAAATATAAGTCTATTGAGTATTAGGAACTACATTCCAAGACAAAGTAATTGCATGTAATTATCCCTTTCTCTTCAGTTTCCAAATTTGATTTTATGTAAATCAGATGATTGTCAAACAGACTCTCACGATAAAAATTAAAGAATCTTCTTTAATGTTCCCCCTATAATAACATACCAGGGATATATATGCTTTAACTTTGATGTTTAAACTCCTCTTTGTGGTTGACTACTGTGGTTTGGGCAACTTTTGTTTTAAAATTTTTTTATCTTAATTGATCCTTCTAAGTGAAAGAGGTAATTAGAATTTTCAAACAGACGTTTAATAAGGGTAATTTTGTATTGGTTTAAAGTGTTATTTCCCATTACAAACTTCCAGTATAAGACTAGCTTTTAGACATATCTCCATGTCTGTGTCAGAACTTCAATTCCCAGCTTCTCAAAACAAACCTGCTCCCAAGTGTCCTGATAGGTCTCATTATCAGTTAAGCAGTTATCAGTTGCACTGGGTCTCTGAGTATTGGTTCAGAAAATATGATTACCATGTGCTCATAGCTGGAGATGCCCTTCAAATGCTGAAAACAGGACCTGGGGTTCTGCAGTGTAGGCCAACTTCTGGAACCAAGGCCAATCTCACTTTTCTCTCTGGATCTGTCTGGGAACGATTAGGTAGAGATTTCAATGCTCATTCTTATTCGCATTATATGAAAGTATACATATTTACTAGCAGCTTTATTAAAGGACATTTCATATGCCATCAATCTTATCCTTTTAGAGTACAGTAATATTTAGATATGCAAAGTTGTGCAAATCATCACTCTCTAGTTCCAGAACCTTGTGTTTACCACCCCTCCCCCCAAAAGCCCTGTACCCATTAGCAGCCATCCCCCAGTCTTGCTGTCTAGGCCCCGGCAGCCACTAATATACTTTCTCTTTAAGCAGATGGATAGTCTGAACACTTCCTATGAATGAATACTTACAATATGCGACCTTCTGTGTCTGACTTCTCTCACTGAGCATAATGTTTTTTAAAGATTAGTTCATATATCAACATTTTATTCCTTTAAATGGATGAATAATATTCCATTTGTGGATATAGTCAGTTTTGTTTATCAATTCATCAATCAATGGACATTTGGGTTGTTTTCACTTTTTGACTATCATGAATAATACTTTTATGAACATTATGTACAGTCTTTTGCATGGACATGTTTTCAAGTCTCTTGGGTATATTCCTAGAAGTAGAATTGCTAGGTCACATGCTAATTCTATTTTGAAAATTTTGAGGGATTTCCAAATTGTTTTCCATAGCTGCTGCAACATTTTACATTCTTAGTAGCAATATCTGAGGAGTGAAGTATATTTAATAATATATTTAACTATTCTGTTAAAATACTAAAGAGAAAATACCCATGTCAATAATAAACATATTTTGATTTTTGATCTGAATGATATTTACAATTATTAGTTTATATTCAGTTTTTTAGAAAAACATTACAAAGTTGTTTTCACAATTAGTCCACTAGAAAGCAAACTTATACTCCACATGTCCAGATTATAAAAAGGACTTAAACATATAAATTTATATTTGATGATGAAATTCCCAGAGTGTAAATTTCTGAATCTCAAAGTGATGGAAATAATCCTATTCAACAGGTATTTGTTGACAAGAGATCTTTTGTGAACCTTTCTCAGAATAAATGATTCCAGGAGAAAGTCTGGAAATAATATACTTCTGAAGTCATTAGATAATAAGTTCACTATGCATATAACTTGCAAAAGTTCACTGTGATTTATGTTTAAGGGTATTCTTTGTTGCTTTGTGAGTAACATCAACATCAACAACAACAGTAAAAACAAACATAAGATTTCTTTCAATAGTGTACAGTTGAAGAAGTTATATACCCCCAAATTTCATACAAAACTGTCCTCAGGAAGAATGAGTTAGATCACTATATAAGTAGATGAAGTAACCTATAAAACAGATTTTCATGAAAATAGAGACAACAATGCTTAATATAACATCTTCATACATAAAAATTTCAACTGAGTGTATACATGTTTTTAGCTATAGTGATTCTCTGTGACCAGAGTCATTAGAAATCATAAAGAACAATTGCCCTTGAGAAAAAGATTTTTGTTTTGTACTTTTTGGTACTTTTTAACCTTTAAGCATGTTATTACCTTTATTTGTTTCCCTTAACAAATATCAAGAGAGGTATCTGGCTAGTTAGGTTTATTTTCCCCCTACTAAAAAGTGTTGTACTAAAATGATACCCTGTGTACCAAAAAGCTATGGGATAAAGGCTGACATGAAGCTGACGTAAGCAAGGCAAGTTATTTATGAAAAGACAGTGTAACAGTGCTCTGCTGCATGTGCCTCCTCCTAGGGCTATGTGTTTAAAAGAGCAGAACTAAAGGATCTGGCTGTGGTAAACTTAAAGGGTTCCTGGTAGTTGAAGTTCCTTTTTGGAGTCAGCCTGAATCCTCAGAACCTAGCCTGCATCTTGCCTGGTTTGTGCTTTAATAGCCTGTGGCTGATAGCCAAGGTGGGGGTAATTTAGAAATCATACATCCTAATT
Organism: Mormoops blainvillei; assembly: GCA_004026545.1. Taxonomy (NCBI): domain Eukaryota; kingdom Metazoa; phylum Chordata; class Mammalia; order Chiroptera; family Mormoopidae; genus Mormoops; species Mormoops blainvillei. The sequence continues at coordinate 9,948 of PVJD01004284.1, read as the reverse complement.
GTGGTCAGGCAAAGCCAGGTGCCTACTAAAACAAGGTTTTTAGTGTTCTCTGAGGGTTTTCAAATAGAAGACGGGGGAGAAGAAAATGGTACTCTATTGGAGGATTCTGTCCCAGAAAGCTCTGCTACCCTGCTGTCCGTAGTTAATCAGACTCCAAAGCATTTGTCATTCGGTATTCATGATAGCCTATTTAACTGTGTGGTCAACACTCTCAAACCAGAGCTGAACCAATCAACTGTCCTCACTGAGTATGGGTGCTCTGGGGACTCCGCCTAAACTCTAGCTGGATCAGAAGTCCTAGGATATCCAAGAAGTGGTACACAGAACTTAGCTAAGATGGCTTTATGAAGGTCAATGAGGAAAATTGGGGACCACATTTATGTGCAGCATTATACCTTGTTGCCATTTTTTTGAAAGATTTTATTTAGTTTTAGAGAGAGGGGAAGAAAGAGAGGAAGAAAGGGAGAGAAACATTGATGGGAGGGAGAGACATTGATCTGTTGCCTCTTGTAAGTGTCCGACCTTAGTACTGAACCTGTAAACCAGGCTCATGCCCTCAAATGCAGTCAGATTGGCTACCCTTCGCCTTGGGGGACAATGCCCAACAAACTGAGCCACACCGACCAGGGCTCTTTGCTACTTTTTACCTCATTAATGTTAATGCATTAAAGCAATGATACTCAGCTGGGGAGATTTCACACCTCCCTTCCCTCACAACTGGCAATGTCTAGAGATAGCCTTGATTGTAACTCCCCGGGGTGCTCCCGGAATCTAGTAGGTAGAGGGCCTAGATTCTTCTAAGATCCTGCAACACACAGAGAGCCTCACCACAACAAAAAAATATCCTTTACGAAATGTCAATACTGCCTGAGCTGAGAAACTCTAAATTAGAGCATATTCAAAGAATCTTCTGAAGATCTTCCTTTAATTAGAGATAGGAAATCTCAGCTGAATTTATAGCCACCTTTTTTTTTTTTTTTTTCTTGGTGGAAGTTACTCTACACAGTGTAATCTCACCGGGCATACCACACCAGTGGTTGGTATGAGTTTATGCGACTATGAACTTAGAAGGATATTCTGGGCTCTGAGCAGTGCTCAGTCAGGACTTCAGAGGGTATTGACCATGGATTTGAACTCCACCATGGAAAAGGGCAGCAGGGTAGGACATGAACTGTCTGTCTCTTCATAATAATGTAGAGTCTACTCTGCTTTTAGGTATTCCTCTCTTTCAGCCGGTCTCTATATTTCAATCTCCTTTTACTTTGTATTCTTTTTAAATGTATTTAAAACATTTTTCTTTATTGTGGACTCTTTTCTTTTACCTCTTTGTCTTTCCCACCATTCCGACTTTTCCTTTTTTTCCTTACCTCTTTTGTCTTTTCCATTTCTGTCCTCCCTCTCTTTCTCTCTCTCTCTCTGATTTCCTCATGTATTATTTCTCTCTTTTTAGGTATTTCCTTTTGTCTTCAAAGTTAATCTCCATGTGTTACTTTCCTCAGCTTTTGTTCTTTCTGCTTCCCTCACTCATTATTTCTCTCTGTCCTTTCTTTTCTTTCTTCACTTTTTCTTTTATATAGTAACATATTTGAGGCATAACCAAGAAGTTGTGCTTATTGAATACAAATTTAAGCTTTTACTTTATATATTTCTACTAAAATAAAAACATAAGTATCTTGCATTTTTTTATAGTTTAATATATTTTAATAACAAACTTACAGGAACCGCTCAGAAGATAGACATTAAAACATGTACTTGCACGTAGGACAGATCAGAAAAGTACAGTGAATGGATGGAATTCACACTGTAATAAAAATGCTACAAACACCATTTAGTTGGCATCAATAAGAAATTTACTTGTTAAAAAAATCCAAATGCTGGCATTTCCCAGAAATATTTAACACATTTATTTATATTCGTTATAAAGTTAAACTGCTAAAACTTGTTCACTGAAACATTTTGACTTGCACTAATGGTTTATGTCTCTGCATTTGTATTAAAAAATTCATACACAAATGAAAATGGGAAAACTGTCAATGCCCTATTTTCTACTTGCAATAATATACTTCGGTACCTGTTGACTCTACAGAAAAAAATGTTTAATATTCGGAACTACCTATAGCAGGAAGAGAAATTCTTTTTTAAAGAATGAAATGTTTTCCATCATAGTGTGTTCTTAAGCACATTCTCCACTATACGGCATGCTAACTGGATGCCTTTTAGCATAATTGTTACACATTTGGCATGGGTAGCATACATGGATATGTTGATGTGTCTTCAAAAAGGCCAACTAGATGGGCCTCACTTGCCTCCTGCAAAGCACCAATAGCTACACTCTGGAAGCGCAGATCTGTTTTGAAATCCTGAGCAATTTCTCACACCAGATGCTGGAAAGGGAAGTTTGCAAATCAGAAGGTCAGTGGACTCCTGATAATGTCTAATTTCAAGAAGTACCACAGTACCCGTCCTATAACGATGAAGTTTCTTCACCCTTCCAATAGAGGGCACACTCTTGAGAGTGGCTTTGGGAGCCAGTTGCTTTCTTGGTGCCTTGTCACCAGCAGATTTGAGGGTGGTCTGCTTTTGTACCAGCCATGGTATAGAGACCTCTTTACTTACCCTCTTCTCCTTGGCTGGAGCTGGGCAAGCAGGAGATGGCAGTGGCATTAGAGAGCAAAGGCGGCTGAGAACACAATTGATCTTGTGTTGTTTTAAACTGTAAGATCTTTATACATGTTCCTTGACTTGAATATAAAGGACCCATGGACAAAGACAATGGGGTGGATGATGGGGGAGGATTGAATGTGGGAGAGGAGGTGGGTAGGGCAGGGGAGACTAATGGGGGGAAAAATGAGGACAACTGTAATTGAACAACAATAAAAAAAATTTTAAAAGTGTAAGATCTTTAAAATCTCTCATAAGTATCACTATACCTCACTGCTTCCGACATGAAACATGGTACTTGTATGGAGGACACATGTAGACATATTACCATATACACATGTATTAAATTTAATTATACGTAGTTCTTAGTGTGCTGATTTCCAATCCCTTCTTAATTTAGACACACGCATGCTCTCCATGTGCACACATCCTGAGATGCAAAAGGAGTGTAATAATGATGGAGTCGTTAAGCCCTATTCAGTCTTGATAAAATCACTATAGGAGGCAGGGGATCCTTTCAGCTGCCTCCATTTATAACAGAGAGAATCGCTGACCATTTCTCTTATGTGTTGGTCATCACAGGCTGCGGATTTCTTAAGCTCGCTTCGGCTCAGATCTGAAATCCTAAATGAACTTAGACACTTAAGCCTCCCAGCTCTTGTTGTCCTCAGATTCTGAGTAGTTACAAGTTCTCAAATCCTTAGAATGTATTTGAACCTTTGAAGTATATTACTGTCTCCATAAACAGACAGGCAAAGAATGCCTTGAAAGGTGAGTTTTCAGCAGGCATGCATCTCCCAGGCTGTGATAATTTTGTAATGGGCAAATTGTTTAACTTATACCGTGCAGTTCTCTGGGGCTATACATGCACTCATGCCTCATGAGCTATTGTTGACTCCTTATGGGTTGAAGGCATTATGTTTACATTAGGTTTTGCTTTGACCATCAGTTAAAAATCAAATCATGTAGTACTCTAATTTTCATAATACCATGCAAACCTCATTGCCTAGAAAGCAGGTGATTTGTGAGATGGCTGTTGAAACTGCAGAGATGTCATGTGGAAAATATACATGAAGATGTGAACTTCGTCCAGCCCTAGTTTCAGCAACACTAAAATATGTTGTTGATCTCAGGCTGCTAGGTGGTTAAACTTACTAGGGTGAGAACATCTAAAAATAAATGGGGGGAAATGCCGTGTAGGAATGACCTTTTGATAGAAACATTCTATGCCCGAGACCTAAAGTAACTGACAGAGCCCATGAGCCATAGGGGTCTGAAAAGAAGGCATTAAAAGGCATCCCTGCTGGATGAGGACAGGATTTCATTTTTTTAAATGCTAATTGATGAATTTCACTATTGTTTTAAAAGAAATATTCTTATGGCCAGAGAATTCGAAGGGCTGCTATTCATGTATAGGCAGGACCTGACAGTGATCCAGAACACAGAGCATATCGTGAAGATTACGAGAACTGCTTTCTTTTTAATCTATATCTCACCCGGGGAAATTTATGTTATAAAAATATGCAATCTATTTTTGACTAAATTCGCTCAAAACTTTACTTCAGACATTTCCCAGCCTGCGCTAAATGTTCCACATAAGAAAACCTCTCTTCTCTCTACCCTCCCACCTTAGCCCCCCTTTGGAACGCTAATGGCAGCTTTTGTTCCACTTTAGATAATGAGCAGGTTTAGCTGCAGGCTTCAAGAGGATTGGTGCTATCAGTTAACAAAAACATTGAAAGGGAACCTGGACTCAGTCCCTGTTTCCTATTAACCATTTCTTGGGTTGGGGAGGGTACCTTATATTCATTAACATATCTCAGAGAAATAGGAGAAGAAATGCCTGCTCAGTCTATTTTAGGTCTATTAAATAATAATATTTCAAAGGAAGTGAAATATTTCCCTTCACAGGGAAAAAAAAACATTAAATATTAGTCTGGTTCACCAGTTCAGAATATTAGATCTTGTTACCACAAAACAGATAGTACAGACCATTTGCGTGGCAGGCACCAATACTGCATCTCTTGCAGCAGGCCAGACAGATAGGCCCAGTGGCCCCTTTTCCCTGTGCGAGTTTTCTGTCCATCACCACTGAGAAATGAGCGAATGTATCACTCAGAGGGCTCTGACCACAGCCTCACTCGGAGTCAAAAAGGAATGGAGTGAGCGAGTGCACTTACCTGATCCTTCGTTGGATGCTCCAGGCAGGTATCCCGCTGTCCTCCGCAGGCCTCATTTCTCTGCCAGCCCACCAGTGACTTTTTCTTTATCATTGTCACATTTAACATTATTCAGCGTTTTGCACTGTTAATTGTTTTAATAACCACCATTCATATTTCCATCGCCCAGTAACAGTTTGCCATTTTGAAAGGAAAACTGCCTATATTGTTTTTTATAAAAATAATTTATGCTTACTTTAGAGATTTTAAACAGTACAGAAAAGTACAAAATAACATTCAGAAAAAAATTCCACTATTTAGTAATAATTCTTATTACTCTAGATTAACATTATTCCAGACTTCATCCAAATAAATAACAAAAAAATAATTTTACAAATATTAAATTATACTAAGGATGCCTTCAAAGACAAAGGAACATTAATTTTACTTTTACTTGAAATCAGGGAGAAAAATGTGATTATAATTAAATTAAAGGAAGTATTGAACTTTAAATAAATTTGTCTTCAACAAAATACTTTCTTAAATTTTTTTCTAAAAATCATAAAAATAAGACATTGAAGTTATTAAAAAAATGCATTTACAATTTTAAACAATTGAAACCTTGCTGTGAAGAGAAGAATTTTACCCTTGGAACATATCTTCTCAGCTCTCCCACCATTATATCCTGGTTCTTGTTGCTTATGAAATTGATTTCGAATTTTCTAGAATTGTAAAATTCATGTTTTGTTTTATAACCATATCTCTCTTGGTTTTTTTCATCATTTTATATCTAAATGGATCAGCTTCATGAACACAAAGAAACTGGCTTTTTTTACCACTTCATCTTCATCACCTAGAATATTGCTTGGAAGATAGTAGGCACTTAATATTTACCCAATTGAGTTTTGTTTATCTCTGTGGTATTTACTGAGTTGAATGAACACACAGCTATATTATTTGAGAATGATTTCAGCATTCATTTCTGTGTCTTTTAATAGAGGACCTCTATATCTCAGCTGTGTATGGTAATTCAAATCTATGATTTCACTCTTACGTGGAATCTAATAAACAAAATAAACTAACAAACAAAACAGAAACAGACTCACAGATACAGAACAGACTAATAGCTGTCAGAGGGGAAGGGGGTTTGGAGGCTGGGTGAAGGGATTAAGCAAAAAACAAACAAACAAACAAACAAACAAAACAACAAAACCGTCACAGATAACAGTATGGCTCAGGGAAAGGAGGGTGGGGGAAGGTAGAAGAGGGCAAAGGGGGAATAAATGGTGATGGGAGGAGACTCGATTTGGGGTGAACACACAACACAACATACAGATGAGGTATTACAGAATTGTACACCTGAAGCTTATACAATTTTACTAACTAATGTCACCCCCAATAAATATAATTTTAAAAAACCTAAATCATCTGGATTTTCTTTTTTTTTTTTCCCCCCCTAAAATGAGCTCTGGCTAACATATCCCTGGAACTTTTCTCATGTTTAATAATAGCTTTGTGGAAAACAAAATGGAATGGTATCTGGTGCAGGTATAATGTGGGTAGAGTAGGTCACAGTGTCTGCCTTCAGAACTGGGTAGGCATCAGTCTAGTTGCTCTGTTTTTGAATGTTGATGTGAACCTTGAGGCCAGCCTGATTTCTTTTTACTTTTGTAGGTGATGTCCTCTATGAATCTGGATGAATTGATTCTGTCAGCTCTTTGGGAATGTCGGTTTGTCTTGCATGTTCACATGCTTAGTAATTATTTGTTTATGGTAGCCATCTTGTGGAGGACAGTAGAGATTGAACTAAATAGTTCTTATCCCCAGAAATGGGTACAGCCTTTTTTCTCAAGAGAGATAGAGTGTGTGTTTGACTTAATCTGGCTTGGAGTTGGGCTGGACTGGAGGTTTGTTGTTGCCTTGGTGATGCTCAATGTACCACCAGCATCAAACGCCTCTAGTGATACCAAGTGGTTAGGATGAGGGCTGACCTGGCAGGCAGTTTCCCACAGTGGGCTCTCCACCTTCATTCAGGTTTTGGCCATTCCTTTGTACTGCACCTCAGGGAGGCTTGTCTCTATGCTCCCAGTACAGTATTTCCTTATTATTAGTCTGCTAGTAATGGTGCTGGAACACTGTATTCTTTATTACTCTGACTAAGTCTCAATTATAAACAACACTGTGTCCCTGGGCATCAGTGCCCTGGCCATTTTAGTGCTCATATTCCTGCCCCAGTTGCAGCTCTGGTTGTAGGATGCATGTTTATTCTTTCCCCAGAGGTACAGACTTTTTTCACTCTCCCTTGCCCTTAACCACATGAATTCTTACCAGTGAGCTGAAAGTGACCAATTTTGTTGCCCTTCCCCTACAAATTAAGTCACTTATACCATTGGGATCATGAGTGGAAGGATCTCAGTAAACATTTGGACCCCCTTGGGGCTGCTGTTACCCTCCCCCGCCCCCACACACACCATGAAGGACATCTTCTCAGGGCTCTCAGCGAGCAGGGCCCATGGAGTGAAAGTCAGAAAGAGAATACATGCTCTCCGGTCTGTTCACCCTGATGGGCTCCCAGATTCTCTTAACAGCCCACATTTACTTCTGTAATTTGTTAACTGTTCAAGCTGAAGTCTTACTGGTGTTGAGTTGCATTTGCCTCGTACAAGAAATGTTAGTATGCTGTCTATTCCTGAAGGATTCTGAATCTTTGCAACTGTCTCTTTGCACCATCTGGCAAAAACCAAAACCTATCTTGATATCTAAAAAAATTAGTGTATTTTATTTTTGAAGTTCAACTGCTCAATACAAGGTGTCAGTGTGACCATTTTTTTTTTGTCAAATTTTCCTGTATTCTCTTTATATCTTGTCTTTTCTTTTTTTCCCACAAAAATTTCTTGAACTACATCATTGAATAAAGTCTTTTATTAGTTATTAATTTTATGAATTTTTTTTTTTTTTACTACAGGGACAGCAATTATCATCATAATGGAACATCTTTGTCTTTTTTTTTAATCATTCACTTTTCTCTAGTCTTGAAGCTCATTTCCTTTCAGTTTGATGATAACAGTATTTCCCCTATCTGAGTTCTTCAAAATCTAAGGCTCTTTATTCTGTTACTTTCTTTGTTCTAATCTTACTTATTTGTCAGTTATGTAGAGATGGTTTTAGTCTTCAACTTTTTTCCCTTGGGTCTTAAGTCACTGCTTTGTATTTTATTCTTTCATTTTATTATTCATCTTTGAGCTTTTGTTTTACCAAATCAGTGGGTTTATTAAGTTTTTATATAGCACGGGGCAATTAGGAGGAATTCCCCACTTTTACATAAGGTTTACTTTGTTCTGGTTTAGGATCTTTGTCTTTTGTTGGGTACATTTCTTTCTTTCCCTCTTTTTTAATCTAATGTACTTTTTTAGTGCATTGTCATGCCCTGTTCAGAATCCAGAAATCATATATGCCTGTCTACCCAGGAAGCATAAGCTATTATGGGTTCCATTAGACATTAACACTTTCTTTAACCTAAACTTATTATCTTCCTCCCCTCCACAATGACCAATATATAGCATTTACCAATGAGGAACACTACCATTTAGCTACTTTACCAATGCAGAGAGCTAGAAGTTATCCAGGAGTGTTCCATTTTCTTCATCTACAAAAGGTTTTTGCTGTTATTAAGGGAAGAGATGTTGGGGTCTGACATTAGGCAGTGACAATCTGGATGTACAAAAAGTAAGTTTGGGAAGGATTTATGACTTACGTGTTACATGACCTTGCTCAGAAAATTTACATGAATGAAGCTTTATTTTTGTCATTTTAAAATGGGTGTGATGTTACTGGCTCACATTTCATTATATGGTGAAGTTTAAGTGAAGTGATAACGCTGGGTTTTTCATAGTGCTCTATTTTGTAGACACCAACACCTAATAAAGTGTTTAATAATAGATAGTTACTAGTATTATGCATTTCAAGTGGATTAATATGCCAAAAGTCACGTCGTTAATAAGTGGCAGATTTGAACTTTGAAACAAGGCCGCCTGAGTTCCAACATTAAACTTTTTTTCTTATCATGCCACTGTTTCACAGGTAGACTTGGAGGGAGCAGCAGGCTAGTGGGCAGGTGAGTCCCAATTTAGCAGTAAGTCAATATACCTCTAAATTGAATGCACAGAGTTTTTTGCTTTGTCACAAGCAAAGGAAGATTCTATCACCTGTATTTTCAAATGTTTCCTGGTCAAGATATGTGACTTTTTATTTTTATTTTGACTTCTCCTGCTTCTGTGCTATCCACCGAGGAACACTTGCTCAAAACTCATCATTTTCACCCTCACCTATATTGATAAATCAGACAAGGCTTGTGGTCATAAATTTTATTTGTCCCACCTGGATTAGAAGGCAGACCGTCAACTGCACAGTGATTTCATGCCCAGGAAGCCTCAAGAATCATAGATCAGTTGGCAGACAGACTGTGAAACATGCTATGTTTATGATGATCTGCGTTGCACAATCATATGAGATAGATTGCATATATAATGCTCATCAGTGTGAAGTCATCTGGGGAAGCATCTGCTGAATTTTGTTTGCCAGCTTGAGGAAAAGATATTGCCAAAATGTTGGCAAAGGCGTTTAGGTTCTTATTGTATGAAGCAAATTTATACTCTTTACTGTGACTCCTGGAGTGAAAGGGAAGCAGCACCTCCCCATAGAAGTAACCACAGGGTCACACCCACTGTTCTGCACTCCACCGAAGAGATGCCATATGCCACAAAATCCTCAAGGGGTTCGAAGCAGAGAGCTTTATTCTAATGGAGTCATTTTCTTTAATGCAAAAACACAGTTGGAAAATATTCTTCTTAAGCAATAAGAGCATCAAAGTGTGCATATTACATATACACCTAAGGACATGAGTCTACAGATGTGGTACTTTTAGTGATTTTTAGGGGACCACACAAATCTATCAATAAAAGGAGGAAGTGATTACGAGATATAGACTACACTAGTTTCTTTTCCTCTTCATCTTTCACATAAATTACATATACACAAAATAAATTATTCATTATAAAAGTATATCTCTGGAAATGTATATTTAAAGAAACTTATCAAAGGATAAACTCTCAAGCTTGATGGAAATATA